>PVHP010006047.1:0-62736 GCA_004024765.1 Zapus hudsonius
TGTGTGTGTGTGTGTGTGTGTGTGTGTGTGTGTGTGTGTGTGTGTGACAGTGTTACCCATTGTCTCTTACATATAAGGACTGATACCCAGAGAGATTAGATGTCCATTATTGTATAGATGTAGAAGAGGCAAGATCCCAGGCCTGTGTGTCTGATAGAAAGATCCTGAGTGTTTTTGACTTTTTGTCTTATGTTATTATTTGTTTTCTGTGCAAAATGCTATACCTAATAGTAGACTCAGTATATGCCACATGTGACTAATATTGTTTACCTTAACTCTATAGGATTAACACTGTTGAAAAATTAGAATGCCTCATAAATTAGTTGTGACCTTTAGAAAAAATAATAGATTTACAGAGGAGACAAAACCTAAATAAGTGACAACACTGTGTTTTGACAAGTGAATTAATCATTAGGAATAGTGGTGGCGGCCTTGATAAGATGATCAAAACATATATACCATCTTATAGGAAAGACTAATGCAAGTTTCTGTCTCTTTATGTTAACGCCTTCAGTCAACCTCCACACACTAGTATGTCATTTACTTTGTTTTACTTAGCATGAGGCTACAGAAGTTAGGTCCTCTCCGCATCCTAGACTCAGTTCTGAAAGAGTATGGATGTCTATGGTCTACAGCAGTGTTATCAGCTGGACTTTTTGGACATTTTGTTTCCAGTGTGTAAAAAAATCTTCCATAGGAATAACAGGCAAATTTGTGCAGTTTAAATATATTAGAAGCATAAGGAAATTTAAATATAAGACCTCTAACAACGCAGGCTATGGTAATAGCCATCAAAGAGAGGAAATGCCAAAAATCAACCAACAGTTTATGAAACTGAAAGAATATTTAAAGTTGAAAACAACATTTTTGGATCAGAGAATCTTGGCACCTGTATCTGCCACATTTGTGCAACAACAGGTATTTAACCTCCCTGGGTTATAAGCATCACCTGTAAAAAGGGGCAAAAACACATAACTAAAACTACATTAAAAATAAAACAACCTAATCTGTGGTGCAATGTCGGCAAAGTCAGCACGGAGGCTTATACCCTGCTAATCTCACTAGAATGATCTGGAAAGCTTGCAGAAGCTATTCCCACTTCTAAATTATTAAATCTGAGGTTCCTGGGAGTGGCCCAGGTGAATCAATCCAGTGTGCAGCCAAGGATTTGAGGGTCAGACCATGTGAACTCAGGAAACTTTCCAATTCTCCTAACTCATAGGATACCAAGATTAGCGTAAGCAGGACACAAAATTTTGTTAGTAGGAGGAATTCTTCAGGCTAGTCCATCCATGGTCATTCTTTGAAGGCAAAGTTGCTGAGATTAAGATTAGAATGTGACCATAGTCCGATGGCGATGATAAGAATAGGGTCTTGGTATCCTGTTTAGAATGGGACCACGGTCTTGTCATCATAAAGTCCTATGGTGATGGTATAAATTAGAACAGGGTCTTGGTGTCCCATAGAGAATTTCGGATCTTGTTCTCCCTAGCATCTTTGTCAGGCGTAGGGTTAGACAAAGTCTTGGTATGGATGCAGCCCAGGCTGGCCTTGAACTTTCAGCAATCCTTTTACCTCAGCCTCCTAAGGAGTGGGTTTACAGGGCATGAATCACCATATGAGGCTTCCTAGCATAGCTCTAAAAAGAAGCAGGTTCTCAAATGAAGCTTTTCCTTGTCTTGACATCTTTTTTTTCCCCAGCATTATTTCATGATAGTGAGGACATAAATATCAGAAACAGCAGATTAAACCTTTGACTCATGTCTTCCTTAGTTTAGCCTAATGATGTTTATTCATAGATACCTCATAGCCTAAAAACCAAATCTCCGGCTGGGAAGATGGTTCAGTGGTTAAGGGCACTTGCTGAATAAGACAGACTAACTGACCACCTGTCTACCAGAGTTCAGATCTCCAGAACCCATGGAAAGCCGGATGCAAGTAGCCCATGCATCTGAAATGCAAATTTACCTATTGCAATCGGAGGCCCAGTCAGGAGAATCCTAAAGTTCTCAGTCCAGATAGGCAGGTGTTCCCAGCAACAAACAATAAGACCTGTGTCAAGGAATCGAGGTGGAAGGTAAGGACCAGCGCTCGTAGGTTGTTGACTGGTCCACACGTGCACCACAGTGTGCACATGACCATCCACATACCTCACTTCCACATGGAAGGCATGTGCTGGGTGGCTTCAGTTCTTGGAGTCATAAAGCTTCTCCATCGCACTGAATGCTTCCTGTGTGATTGATATGGAAAACATGAGCAATTTCCAAAACACAGTTATGAGCCATCATACAGGTGCATTTAGTTTTTAATTACTCTTAAAAATGTTTTTAATAATTAGTAGCAGTACCACTAATTGGCATGTAAGCCATTCTTGCACCAGCAGGCAAACTGTAGGTTTACTTCTGCACACCCACACCCAATCAACTGAAAATTGCTTGAATGCTTATCTTATAATTACTGTGCTTAATGCTATTTACATTGTTTAGAAGCTTTGTGATTAATTGATTTTTTTTACCTCTGAACCTGCACATGGAATGCTAAAGACTAGTCCTTTGCTTAGTAATATCTTATTTATATTGAATTGTTTGGACACATATAGGGGGAAAATAATAGGTTTTGTTTTTACCTGCCAAACATATTTCTTCTGTTTAGACTATAGTTAGATAGACCCCATGTAGAACTGGAAACTACTCTGCCTACCTGCCTTTCTTATCCTTCCTCAATGCTTGGCGTAGGGTAGAGTTACATAGGTAATACCTGTGCCTTTACAGAGTTCAGGCTCTATGTCCCTTATGTCTTCTCTTTGTTGATTTAGTAAAACAAATACTAAATACTGGGCAAATAACAATACTTTGAGAATGCCTTTATTGAATCAAAGGCTACCATACTTAAAACTGTACAGCTTATTCCCTAAGAGTCAATAATTGATATAAATCTGTGCCAGTAATTATACCTTTGGTCCAAAAGCCACAGATAAACACAAGCCAAAATCTTGAAATAAAGCAAGATTATTGGTATGCTAAGGCAACTGTAGAATTCAACGGTGGATCTGCCAATGTTTTCATAGTAGGAAATGACAAATAAAAATTTATGATGAGGGAGGCAAAAGATAAAATTTGACTTTATAATTATAGGCTGCTATGGATTGGTTATGAATGAGTGCTAGAGGAAGACATGGGCATGAATATTCCTTCTCCTGGCTCCCATGCTCACTAGCACTCTGTGTGCACTGGCAATGTAATGTGCCGAGCCATGTGCTGGACAAGGAGGAAACAAAAATAGCAAAGCATTGTGGGAAAATGTAGTCTTGGAAGCCCGAAAAATCTAGGTCTGGAAATTTTGATCCATATCTAAGTAACTAGGAAACTCAAGAGAATTATTTGATACCTCAGACCCTAATATTTGTCATTGGAAAAGGGGAATAGTGATGTCCACTATGAGCTTTTATCATGAAGAGGAACTGACATTCCATTTGTTTAGTATTTTGTTCTTTCTTGATTTGTAGCATTCATTTAATGAATCTATGCTGTCATTGTAATTGGACCAAAGAAATCACAGTCCCTATGAGAATGCAGGATGGCTACTACTTACAAGGTTCTTTGATTGCTGGTGATAGAAACTCACAGGATCAATTAGAGTATCAAAGAATCAGACTTGAAAACAGACAACAAACTTGGCATACATCTATGGATTTGAGTACCAGGGCCCCCTTAACAGTCTTGGAACTGCCAGGGGACAAACATATTCAAAAATTTCCTCTCGTTCTTGTGTCTTTTTCTCATGATTTAAAGCCCCGAGGAAAGAATGAAACTCTGGGTACTCTGAGTGAAAAATCAATAATGGAAAGGATGACTAGTAGCTCAGAGTTAGCATAAGGTATAAAACAAGGAGTTTTGTTACAGTGTCCCAACAAGGGTTGAATTCCTACATATGAGCTCTGTACCATCACAACGGGGCCCATGACTTGTAGCCTCCACAATTGGTTTAATGTTCTGAACCACCATCTTCAAGCTCTTAATGACTGTCAACAAGGGAAGGCACATCTTCATCTACACTGCTTAACACAACACTTTGTAGCTGATTTCATTCTTTCATTCTGTAGTATCTGCACATAGTCCTATAGAAGCACCAAGGTTGGGGAACATCGAGGATTTAAATGTTCAAGGAATGAGAGTTAACATATCCATCTAAGGTTGCTGGGCTGAGAAAGAAAGGTACGAGTGCATTAAGGTACTGAAAATAATTATCAACAGTTTTTATGATCTAAAATAATAAGCATGATTTGAACATATATTTAGCTAAAAGCCATCCTCTTTAAGAGCAATAAAGCAATGCAATTGGGGTTCCAGATTAGTACATACAATCTGGACTCCAGTGTGGATGGCTGCAGAACATTCTCTGAGGCCTAAAAGAACCATGGGAAGAATGCCGCCAGAGCCAATTAACAAGTGTTCTTCTGGACCGTGAGAGATGACACGGTGGCTTAACAGTTTTCCAGGTCTTCCCTCCAGTCAACCTTCTGGATTCACTAGAGGCAGGGACTGTCCCCTGGATAGGACTCTATGTCCTCACTCACACCTACCTCGTGTGCCCATGGCCTGAAGAAGTCTGAGTTGGGGGGTGGAGGGGGATAAGTGAGGCTGCATAGTTGCTGTCCTTGTATTATTCTACTACGACTGGCAGCTCTGATGTCTGTCTACTCATTCTTTTATCAAAACTTTTATGTAGCATCTCAGGCTTTTATTCCAACTCTTTTTCAATATGTGAGTTCCCTTAAGATGCCAACTCGAGCTTTCAGGGTTATCTCTGATCCATTCCAGGTAGTTATCTCCTTATTTGTTTATTTTGTCGATTTGGTATATTGTGTGGGGGAGCACTTGTGTGTGTGCTCAGGTGCACGTGGACATATGTGTGCATGAATGTACAGGCAAGAGGATAACCATGAATACTATCCTTAGAAATGCTGCCCTCCTCTGAGACTGGGTCTCTCCTTTGCCTGGAGCTCACAATTAGCTTGGAAGAGCCTTTCCCCACTGCTGGAATTACTGGTACATGAACAGGTCCAGCTTGCAAACAAGGCAAACACTATCCCCACCGAGCCCTCTCATCAGTCCAATTTGTTGTTTTTGAGATAGACAGTCACTATGTAGCTCAGACTGGCCTCAAACTCATTCCAGTCCTTTTGCCTCAGCTTCCTGGGTGCTGGGATTACAGTTTCATACCTCCTCTATGCCTGGCTCTTGGAGCTAACTGTCTAGAACTGTCTTCTACTGAGACAAAAATGTCCTTCTGTAGCATTCGCCAAGAGGTGCCTGGAGTCACCAGTTTAAGCTTCTCTTCATCCGGAGTCACCAGCTTAATCTTCATTCCTGCTCTTTATAAAAACCCAGAATAGATTCTCTAATTGCAGAGAAAACTATTACTGACTTGGGCCTGTTCCAGTGAGAATATATATATATATATATATATATATATATATATATATATATATATATATATAATTTCCTTTAAAGAAAGGTCTTTTGAGACCCTTTAGATCTATACACCACAAGAATGGGTCTGAGAGAGAATCCTTTTTTTAGCTGAGTGGATTATGTCATGTTTCCAGGATGGCACAGAGCTGGAAGTTTCTCCTGTAGATTCAGATTGCCTTCTGAACTTTGTACTCCCCCTGGGAAACAACTTTCCCCATTCCCTCTGTCATTTGTAATGCACTCGGCTCCCATCCAGCTGAAGCCATTGCATGAGAGACAGAGCCAGCCACAAGCACACTTGTGCCAGGAAGGACAGCCCAGACATTTGCCATCTGTGTCTCAGCTTTCTCGGCTTTCTCTAGCTCGGTACTTAGGTTACTTGTCCAGGAACACACTCATGTGCTCCGTTTCGCAGCCCCTGGCAATAGGGACAATTGGCAAGTCCAGGACAGTACATTTTTGAGTGAGGCCTTCTTTTACAACATTTCCCCAAATTTCAGTGAGACCTTTTCCAATGAGACTGGAGGAGTGTGCATTCAGATGGATATGCTGGAGTCAATCTGCTTAACACGACAATAACATAATCCTCCCAAAGACCTTTTTGTTGTTATTTTGTACAGAATTCAAGCCAGTGGAATCAATGCCTATAGGCACTTTTCATTGCTTAAAGGAAAATTAAAATTTCATATAACTGGATATTTTCCAAACAATCATATTGATCTTAAACCTCCTCTGCAATCAAGACCTAAGTCCTGTACCCATGTCTCCTTCTCTTTCATGAATTGGCAAGGCCTTGCCTCTTCATGCTGAAATTGAAGCGATTAGTTAGGGTGCCCTGCCACTTGAATAACTGTCTGGAAACAATGAGAAATAGCTGAAATTTCTGTTCTTAAACTTCACTTTCTAAGATCTTATACCTTAAAATTCTCTATACAATTTTTCTGTTTTATTACTTGATCTCTAGCCAAAATAAAACTGTACGTGAAAAACTTAACTGCAATTGAGATTGGATCAGCCTCAGATACAGAAAATAGAAAGATATGAAGTAGAGCTAATCACCAGAGGAATAGCTGGACTATTTATAGAAGCCTACCATGCCCTGTGCCTCTGGATGGGAACGATGCATACATTTTCATAGATCATAACTCAGCAAGGCAAGAAATATTATTACATTTTAAAGACAAGGAGATTGAGGCTCACATCATTTAAGTAATTATCTCTAACTCAACCTGCTCTTTAGTAGAGGAAATTAGGGTTCAAAGCTATTTAACCTAACTTTCAAAGTTTATGTTTCCAGTGAATAAGTGGATAGAAAACCCTTTCCTTGAAACACCTGGCTGTGACTGAGTGTGCCAGTTACATATTGTCTTATGATGCCCCAAGATAGTGTGTGTGTGTGTGTGTGTGTGTGTGTGTGTGTGTGTGTGTGTGTGTTTGCAAGATGTACTCTTAAAAAGGGGCGGGGGGGGTCCCTTCTTGTCAAGAGCACTGGGGAATTCAAATTGGAATAAGGCGTGAAATTTAAATTGTAAAACATTGCACTAGCTGGTGACCAATGGATGGATACTACCATATGATTAGGAGAAGCCTTAAGTCTTGATATCTGGATGGGAAGTTTTTTGGTTTGTGTTTGTTTTTGGCTCTGCTTCTAAAATGTGCCGTGTTGTGTTTTGTTACTAGAGTTGGGTTATGGTGTCTGCTGCTGGGCCCCTGACTTCTTAGAACCAGCAATATTTGCGTCACTTCCTCAAAGTCTGACCTCAACAACACTGTCCTGTTTTCTATCTGACACACAGGACAGAAGTACCCTCACAGGGACTGATAAGCCCACATGTTTATAATACATGGAAAGCACATAGAGAGTGGCTGGTCCCAGAGTTAAGTGTCTAGGACCCCTTAAGTGGCATTTCCTCTTAACTAGATTAAATGTAAATTATTATCATCATTCATCAATACAAAACAGTGGTGCTGGTATCTAGGGAAACTCTACTGTTCCTGGCCATCTTGTTTTCCATGCATACTTTGTTGAGAGGTACAGTGTTCTGAATGGTACTGTGCACAGTGGTCAGGGGCTTTACCTAAACAGAAAATGCAGCTTCAGCTCCCAAGGAAAAAACCCCATGGCTGTTGGTTTTAGAAATGATTAATTTAGGGCTGGAGAGATGGCTCAGTGGTTAAGGCACTTGCCTCCAGTGCCTGAGGCCCTGGGTTCAATTGCCCAGGACCCACATAAGCCTAAGCCAAACCCAGAAGGTGGTGGCCCTGGTTCTCTCTCTCTCTCTCTCTCTCTCTCTCTCTCTCTCTCTCTCTCTCTCTCTCTCTCTCTTCCTCTTTCTCTCTCTCTGTATCTCTCTGCTTGAAAATGAATAAATAAAATATTTTATAAAAACAAACAAAAGAAATGATTAATTTAGTTTTACGGAAAGGATTAATATACTCTAGAAAGTCAAAAGGCTGATTGTCCAGAGAGAAGATCTATATTTCTAAGGACAAGTTTGTGGTCTGTGGCACCTCAGGTTTGAGCAGCAGAAGTCTAAGTGATGGCTCTTTCTTGTAAGAATGAGGAGCCAAAGCTAGAGGAACTTGGTGGGCAAGCTCGGAGCACAGGCCCATTGCTTCTGCTGGTGTGTCTTAGGGTCTCATAGGACACTGTGATATTAACATGCAGGAGATAATTGTCCAGGCCTTATACTTCTCGGGTCTTGTGTCCTGCTGCTCACTTTTCCCTGCAGTGTCTTTCATGAACTTCTGAATTCTATGGAAAGTTATTGCCCTCATAGGCAACCTAACTGGAAAACTGTTTGCTAACTTGCACTCACATTGCAGCTAAAGGGGAAAATCTAGAAGAGTGTCAGATTCAATGGAGATCACAAAGCATTCTGTATTGGAGCTGCATGCAAGATCCCAGGACTTGAATTCCTAGTCCAACTGGTAAGCCCGGAGAACCACAGTATCACCCTGGGCTTATCAAACAACTGCAATCACAAGAAATCTTTTGTGCACTTGGCATGTGCCAGGTAGTGTTTTCAGTGATTGCGTATATCCTGTCAACAAGGGTAAGAGAGAGGTAGTGTTACAATGCCTGGTTTACAGAGGACTGACTGAGCCCTGGGGAAGGCAAGGAACTCGTCCAAGGTCACACAAGCAGAAGAGCCAAGGGCGACTTTGCTTTAAGCTGGAATCTGTGTTGTGCAGATCTCAACGATTTAATTAAATGTTCCTTTCAATATGTACTTGTGCTCATTCTTATTAATGTGTTTTATTTTGAAAATGTACATAATTGTTAATGTAGAACACATGCCATTTTGTATCGTTCATAGTAAGTTATCACAAATACAGAAAACTTTGAACATGGGCTTGTTTCTATTTATATATTAAGTTCTTCATGCAGGACATTTATCTGGTTTAGCAATGAGTGATATTCAGATTGTTAACATATTCTGGCCAATTAACAAAACTGTCATGCACAGTGTATCTAGTTCTAAAAGCTTAAAATTAAAATAAGCTTGACACCAAAACTGTCCTCATCGTAATTCAATTTCATTTAAATTCCATTTTTTTTGAGGGCATGGCAAATTTTGTAGTGGCCTTCAGTCTTTCCTATTAACATAATTTTACATTCTAAAGAAAGGCAAATGTAGAAGGGCTGGTAATTATGCTGTCTTAAATGAGATTTCAGAAACTTTTCTAAAAGTTATTTTATATAAATATATATATCCATGGAGTCCACTTTTAAAATTTGTCACTTCCTCATATTCCAAAGCAGTAGTTAAAAACAAAGTTGAGGCATTTAAGTCTGGTAACTGAGGGATTCCCCAGCAGTGAGAATTTACCTCCACCCTTGATTTAGGCTATGCTGACTTCAAAAAGGGGTATTTCTCTCAGCAATAATAATATCAAACTCAATGAATCATAGGACTGTTGCATGAGAAACAGAAATTCTGAAGAGTAACCAATGATTTTCCATCCACAACTTCGAGAGAGCACATCAATGCTCCTCTACATATATATTTTATATGAATTAATTTCATTCTATTGATAGTAGCCAGTAGGTACTATTTTTCTATTATTAATTTTACTTACAAAAGTTCACATGCTAAATGGTCTCATTTTGTTCACCCTATGAATTACAACTCATTCTAAGGGCAACATCTTGACAAAGATGTATACTCGACTATTACTGAAAAGTTCTCATTGCTGATGATGTTGCTTCAAATGACATGCCGATCGAGGTAAAAAATAATTATTTTCTTTCTAAGAGTAATAATGCTAAAAACAGATCACTCTGTGGTACAAATTACTCTGACTCTAGTCTTGATCTTTACAGAAAAGTACAAAAAAAAAAGAACACTAAGGAACACACACACACACACACACACACACACACACACACACACACACACACACCCTCTGTGGAGGCTCCAGTCATCCATCCCATGAAGAGATGTAATCTCTGCATAACAATGCCTAAATCAGCACGACATTTACAATATGTATTAAGTGGTTTGTTATTTATTTCAAGACTTTAATTGGCACAATATATTAACAGCATTGTTGCAACAGTCCCACTTAAGGATTTTTTTCTCTTAAAAAGAGCAAGAGAGAGAGAGAGAGAGAGAGAGAGAGAGAGAGAGAGAGAGAGAGAGAGAGAGAGAGAGAGAGAGAGAGAGAGAGAAAGTAATCCTGCAGAATTCCACCGCAGCCCTGCTTGGGACTCCTTGAGCTTGAATGGATTGCTGAAGTTGGAGGGAAACAAAAGGAAACTAGCTACAGGACTCATATTTTAGATTCAATTCAATTTTATTAAACCCAGACCAGTGTTTTTTCTGCCATTCTAATATAACCTATTATGAGAATTTTTTTTCCCAGGGACAAAAACAACACCAACTTTCCCTCCCTAAGAGCTTCTTATTGTTCATTTTCATTGCTATTTAGAGAAAAAGCTCATTAAAATATTATGAAGCACATAGCGTAATTACGTGCAGACTTCGCCAATGAGGAACAGCTGTAGCCCAGCGCATGTATATTTATATTGCAGCAAACTTGGGTTTGGACTCCTTCGCCCCTGCCTTCCTTGGCTCCCGTCATTCTTTGTCGCAGAAGTGTGAAGCGCACAGGCGATGGTGCCGCCTTGTCAGCCTCTGGGGCTCCTGCGCCAAATGTCATTATTCCATCGTTAGCCCGTAGCCCAGCCAGGGTCAACTGTGCCATGCTCCATGCCTCCAGCCACCTTGGCTCTTTCAAGCTCTGTCTTCTCGCAGCTCTCTCTCTGGCACCCCCGACCCTGCAAGCGAGCGAGCAAGCGAGCGAGTGTGCGCACACACGTCCAGCTCCCCCATCCCAGCCAGCCTCTCCCCAAACCAAAGATCCCAGCGAGGGCCTGCCTATACCACAAGTATTTGTGGAAAGCACATGGTGCCATGTTGCCAGACGACTTATTTGTTAAACTGAGTTAAGTGTAACGTGAGTCCAAAAACTGCCTTTAGAAGGAAAGAAGAGGCGGACGAAGCCAGGGAGGTAATTAGCGCAATCTGGGTTAGAAACATACAAGACAAAGGGGCTCAGTTCCACCTTGAGTGTGCTGTGTGCACGATCTGCTGTTTTCTTTTCTCCTTTGTTGGTGCACACAGACATGCAAATATTCCAGGGTGTGTGTGTGTGTGTGTGTCTTGCAACTTGCACAGCTGTAACAAAACGTCTCTGTCGTGTGGCTCCTGTGATGGAAGTCCCTTCAGAAGGGAGGGTAAAGGAAAGGGCCCAGAGCTGCGCTATCTGCATTGCCAAGACCCCAACACACACTTGACCTGTCAATTCATTTTGTACACATAGAGTCTATTTGAAAAGAACTTAGATCCCAAAAGTTTACGGAAGAATCCATAAAAATCTCAGAGAATCTTTCAGTCCCTAACCCATGTAGTTTTTTCCTGCCCTTATTGCGATCAGCCTTCCCATTGTTGGGAACTGATGTCTTTTGGGGAAGATTCTGCCCACTGAACCATGCTCAGTTTCCCTTTGTCTGCCAATTGTCTCTGGACCCTAATCACTTTACCAAGACAATGATTTCCATGCTTGCATTTGTATGTAAATATTAATAATCACTGCATGTGGATATTTACGTACATAAAAATGAATACCATTCCCACACAGAGTTCTCATTGTAAAATAGCAGATTCTTACTCTATGAAAAGGTTTGTGTTCCCCAAAGCACTTTATTAAAGTGCTTTGTTAAAGAGAAAAAGAATGACTCGTCCCCACCCCCTTGTTCTGTGTTTAAAAGTGGACCTGGTAGGTCTTAGCGAAGCATTTGGTCTGCTTTAGTACAGATTATGGGTTGCAGGTTCTGAAACTAACATTCCCCTGTTTGCTCAGAGACCATCCCTGAAGTTTCCTCTTTAAATTTCAGCAGGACTGTCTCTAACAGCCCCAGCTGACCCCGAAATTTTCTTCTCTTATGATTAACATGTTTTTCTTCACATGCACACTAGGTTTTTTTTTTTTAAGAGAAAAAGACAAAAATATATCAGAACTTTCTTCCTTTGCAGATGTGGACATTTTGTTGCCTGAAGAGCAACGTGAGAACCTAGAAAATGAGCCTGAGTTCTGAAGAGACAAAATACATCGCGTCACCGAGGTGCATGTGAGGATAAACCCCTGAAGTGCTGGAGCAGGACTTGGCAACTGAACTGTCCCATGGAGCCAAAAAGCCAGCCAGGGCATGGAAGCTCTTGATTATGGCTTGCTCTGGGAGGAAGACCCAGGGGGGGAGAGGGTGGGAAGACTGTTCAGAAGACTGTGGAGGGTGGAACGAAGCAGGTCTCCAAGGATTCCAAGTCTAATCAGGCGTGGGTGTTTCCGATTTCTTCAACATCAAAATCGAGATACAATAGCAATGTTTAAAAATTCCCCAAATAAGATCATGGATTCCATCTTGAAGTCTATCCCATTCAGAAGAGGTAGCTGCCATGGGTGTGCTTTATTTAACTCACTGTCAGACACTAGCTGAGAAGCAAGGCATGGAGATGAGCGGCTCTGGTCAGACAGCACTGGGTACTGTCACAGTTTAGGCTGAGAAAACCTGAAACGCTAAAGAACGCAGCCTGGTTCCTTCGCTCTCACTTTCTTCTCTAAATCCAGTTAAAGTACTTCTATCTTCATTTAATATTAGATTAAATCACAAAATTTAGAGTTGAATAGTTTTTGACTTACTCAATGGAATGTTGTAGAGTTCAGCCTATCCATTGTGAGTCCAATGCTACCTTTGTGTTGTTTAGTTTCTTCTCTTCTGCATCTAATTCAGACAATCTTCATGTTTGAATACCTGGTGAGATTTTGAAGAGAGAGACATTGTGTTACATGAAAACATACCGCTTAAAATGGTTTCGCAGGGGTCTTTGTGAGGGTGAGGTCAGCTTTCCTGCTGTTCTGCCCCAGGCCTGTGCACAGTTTGGTTGGCTAGAACATTCACCCACCCATGGCATTAGGGCCAGGATGTCATATGTCTTATTTCTCTTCCAGTCTTTAAAAAGGAAAACTAGATTTTTACTAACAACAACAATAACAAAAAGCAAAGCAATAAAAATCAGAAATCAGGGGAAAAAAATCCATGTGGAAGAATTAGGGTCAGAGACAGATGTGTTCACAAGCTCTGCTTTAGTCTGAAATTGACGCTTTCATAAACTCAGGTGTCCCCTGGGTTGAAGTGTGAGTCCATAAAGTCTTGTCCACTTTCTTCCTGATATGTGGGAACTGGAAAGAGTAGTTTGTTCTTCCCTGTTCTTTAGGAGTATTTTGCAATCTGAATTAAGGTGCAGCCTGGCCAGCCATGTGAGAAAGGGTGCATATCCAGTATCTGGACAACTGTTACCTTGTGATGGAGGATTTGGTATAACAGGTCCAGGTGAAGGGGGGTTGAGATAGCAGGTGATATCACAGTTTATTCTGGTGTGAGTTTCCAGCAAGCATTGTTTCCAGATTTTAAAGGACAATGTGAAGAAAGATATTAAGTGCAGATGTATTTTAAATCCTTTATATTAGTTGTACTAGGAAGAACGAATTACACTAAAAGGGTAACTTGTAAAACCTACAACGACTTGATGTAAGTCTAGTGTAAATGAAAGTCCTACTTACATTTTACTTTCCTTGAATATCATAGTTTTAGTTTATATTTGATTCTAGAAGTCATATTACCACATATCCTGAATGTGTGTTTTGTTTAAGAAAAGTTTTCATGGCATCATTGACAAGTAAAAGAAAAAAAAAAACACCTTCACTCTAGTCAAAATAATAATGTGTTTTAAAACTTTTTATGATTAGTATAGGAAGATCCAATCTTTATCTTGAAACCAATAGGTGGTGCTATAAATATCTATATTTTCATTCACAGCAAATGTTCATTTTACTTCCCCACTCCTCAGTGACATTAGAAATTTCCTAATTATCACAGTAAGAGTTTTCATGGTTAAAAAAAAGCCTGCATTGACTTTCACACGTAGTCACTGTGATCGCTTCTTTTCTTTGAAAAATCAACTGTAACTCAGTATGTAAAGGGAATCTATATAGTGTTTGGAAAGAAGTTACTTTTATGAAAACCGACCCATACAACCTTTTCTGTGGTCTCTTTTCTCTCCTTTATTTTTTCTTCTACTAATCCGAGGGCCATGGAAAACGGAATTTCAGCATTCAGTTACAAAGAACTACCAGGAGGTGCTGGATTTCTGCAAAGGGCAACAACCTCAGCATTGTCAGGTCAAGACTCTGTTACCTGCCTTCATGGATTCCCAGACTCTCCGGGCACAGGAACCTCAGCCAGCAGGCAGCCAACAAAATGAAAGTGAAAAGTGAGAGAGAGACATATGTGTTTCATACTTGCAATTAGGGAAAACAACCTGTTTCTGGTGTCTGGAAAGTTCTGAAGGTCAAAAGACCACACCGAATGAAAATCCATGTAGAAATAGTTTCAAACTGATGCAATTCACTGATGTGTGCCCTGAAGATAAAATCTCAATTGTTTGTCCTCTGTAAAAAGCAAAAATCCTATGGAAATCATTTCTTTCTTTCTCTCTCTCTCCCTTTCCCTTCCTCTTTCTTTTTCCTTCCCTCTCTCCCCACTCTCTTCTAAAAAGCAGATATAAAGAAGAAATATAAGAATTTCATTAATCCTTAGTAATAGTGGACCTAAAAGACTACCACAACTGTATCTGGCTATATGAAATCTATAACATCCTCAAACATCTGGGTGATTTTTTAAAAAAAATTATTATTCATTTTTAAAAAAGTTATAATCTACCATCTGGGTGATTTTTAACCTTTCTTTTTTCAGATTATTTTTACTATGTTTTAGAAATAGCGTTAAACACTTGCCATTATTGAATGAACAGCCTGGTTACTTATTTGAAAACGTGTTTGTAGGAGACATGATAATTTACATATGATTACACTGTATGCAATCGACCAAGTTTCCTCCTTCACACCAGGAGACTTTCCTGGGCTGGTTCTTTATTTCCTGCTTCACTGAGCCTTGCTTTTCTCTCCCCTACAGGGGTCAGGCTGCTTCCTCTTGGCTAATCGAGTAGGGATTAGACTGAGCCAACTATTACACAGTTATTTTGATATCAGTACATATTTCTATTTAGGATATGAGAGAAATATAAGAATAGAAGTAGGGCTGGAGAGATGGCCCAGCGGTTAAGGCACTTGCCTCCAGTGCCTAAGGCCCAGGGTTCAATTCCCCAGTACTCACATAAGCCAGACCCCCAAGGTGGTGGCCCTGGTGCTTTCTCTCTCTGTCTCTCTGTCTCTCTGTCTCTTCTTCTCTGTCTGTCTCTCCTCTCTGCTTGAAAATGAATAAATAAAATATTTTAAAGAATAGAAGTAAATATCTCTTAGGATACATTGATAGAAATATGGTATCAAGTCTTGTTCCATGCTATGGTGAACATAATTAACCTGGTGCATTTATATGAGATTGAACACTACATTTTAAAATGCAGTTTGAAAACTTGGGATACGTCTGAAGTGAGTAACATAGATGATATGAGTCACATAAGAAATAGGTTCAGGAATTACAAATTTAGTTTGACTAAGAGAATATAAGGAAGAATGCAGTAAGGCTGGATATGATAACTGTCTCTCAATAATTGACAAACTGTCATAGAGAAAAGGCATTAAAGATATTTGATGTGATTCCAGAATGCTTATCAAGGATTAATCAAAGGAAATTGCCAGTTGGTATCTCATTTCACTGTCAAGATATTAGCGTGATATGTAAATAGCTTTTTTTCAAAGTGAAACACAACACAAAATAAATCCAACTATAAGTTGACATGAGATAAACTTTAAAAAATTTGGAGATTTGCTCAATAGCAAAAAAAAAAATCATGGGGATGGGGTAAGGAGACCATCATAATTAATACCTGTACATGGAAGGAAAGAAACTTATGAGATTCCATTGTAATGGGTCCAAAAATGTCTGAGCAGATGCAGGCTGGTAATTTGGGGAAGTATAAAACAATGGCACTCATTTATCTCAGTGCTTATGTACTAGGTGTTGTGCCCATTCATTTTGAGACTGTGATGTGCTCATCTCTTCATGTCTAAGGCTTCCTGCTACAATGTGATAGAATGAAAATTCTCCATTAAGAAATGGGGTGTTGGTAATGGACCACCTCAAAATCTAGTCCCAACTCACATGACACACAATTTATTTTCTTTGTATGCATGCACCCCTCCTTTCTCTTTTCTGTTTTATATCTCTTCTTTTTTTCTGAAGCTCTAACAAAGTGAGTATTAGTTTGGCCTTGGTTCATTGCACAGATGGAAGACCTCCAGCGAAAGAGTTAGCGGATGAAGTGTGAGGATGGAAACTCATCGAATCCTTTAGTCCTGGTGCTGTCCTTGTTCAGGACTCCTTTCCCAGCACATGGATGGAAAACAGGAGCATTTTTTTTCTTTTCGAATGTTATGTTCCTTTTGGAAGGAACATAACTTGCTTATTTGGGATTAGATTCAGTTGCATGGAAAGAAAATCTAAATAACTGTAGCTTGAACATAGATGTTAATCTTTCATAAAATCCTGAAAGGTTGGACATACAGGGCTGGTAAAGCAGTTGCATAAAATCTTCAGAGAACCAGCATCCTTTGAAGTCTTTCACACCTACAGAGAGGCACTCTCATCTATATGGTCCTAGGGGTTATGGGAGGGCCAGACAATATATTATGAATTTGAACTTATAAAATGTATACTAATATCTGAATTACTTTCATATGCTTTATATATCCAAGTTTCTGCTTAAAGAAGTGAGTTGTATACTAATATCTGAATTACTTTAGTATGTTTTATATATCCGAGTTTCTGTTTAAAGAAGTGAATTCTGGTGCTAAAGAAATTGGGAAGCAAACTAATCTCTTTAACAGATACTGAGGCCCAGAGAAATTAAGCACTCTGCTTGAGACCTCGGAACTAGCTATTGACAAGAGGAAATGCGGAGTTCTTAAAGCATTTTATCACATTTGTGTCTTCTTTCAGGACAGTCAGTCAGTTCCTTATCCAAATCATATGCAACACTGAACACAGAAGGAGAGTTGCTGAGCCACACGGATCTACCCACCAGACCATCCACAACTTCAGTACTTACAAGAAATTGACATTCAGTTACTATACAGTTTGTTCTGAAACACTCCTCTGTTAATAGCCCATATTATATGTTTTTGTATCACAGAATTTGGTAAGAGATTTGGAGCAAATTATTCACGTTAGCCATAGCAGCCATGAGGATGTAGGTAAGACAGTTGATACAGTGAGTGGGAGTTGCTTCTTTTAATATAAACCTACTTCCGAAAATCAGAGCTTTGCCTTCATATTTAAGTATGCCAGCCATCAAAATCTAACCCCCAGGAAAACTGGGCAACAGGATCACAGATAGACGTTCAATCTGTTTGAAACCAAGACATTCTCCAGAATCATTTCCTATGTTTTGTGCAGTTAAATCGATTGAATTACCATCTCTGCCTAGAACCACAGAAGCCCTTTGAGTTCAAAACTTCAAACAATGGCTCATTGTCTAAAAGAAGTCCTTTGGTGGATTTGTACACTCAAACATGTATAATTTCAACATATAGCAAAACGATTAAGCCCAGAGCATCTCACACATCTACCTGTAGGAGCTCAGCCCAATCCCTGACCAATGATGGATAGTACATTTTTGTTATTTAAAAGTGCAAATTCATTGTTCCTGTGATGTGTTCCTTCTCAGTTTAGAATCACAAAAAGTAAAACAACTCCTCATATTGTCAAGAGAATGGAGTAAACGTGGATGAAACGGGCACAAATGCACAGACAGCATCATCACACTGGGATCTTCTGGGGAGACCAGATGAGAAAGACTACAGCCAGATGACACCTTCAGAGCCACTCGCTCCAGGGGCTACGCATCTGTGGTGTACCGCTGCCAAGGAGAAGCAAGGCTTTGATGAACTGCAGATCAGAATAAAATAGGGAGAATTGGAACATGTTCTGCAACATATCAGTGATATTAAAATGTTCAGGAGGAGGTGTTGAGTTTCATGTTATGGATAGTGTGAGTGTGTGTGCACACACGTGTGTGTGTGTGTGTGTGTGTGTGTGTGTGTATGTGTGTGTACACCAGAACACATGCCAATACAGCATTCAGTATCATATGTGTAGTGAAGATTTCAGAACAGTAGTAAGTATCTTTTAAGAATGCTGGATTCAGAGGTTTAGGGAAAATTCACAAGAAACTCTCAATATGTATCTAGAGAACAATAAAATGGCAGGTCTTTGCCTGGGATCAAACCTACTTGCTGATTAAAACCAACTTGCTGATTAAAACTGCTTTCTGGGGCTGGATAGATGGCTAAGTGGTTAAGGTGCTTGCCTCCAGTGCTTATGGACAAGGGTTCAATTCCCCAGTACCCACAGACAAGGGTTCAATTCCCCAGTACCCACGTAAACCAGATATACAAAGTGGCTCATGCATCTGAAGCTCATTTGCTAAAGGCCCTGGTCTGCCCATACTCTCTCTGTTTCTCTCTCTTTCTTCATATGTATCTCTCTTCTTGCAAGTAAATAGATAAAATATTTTTAAATAGAGTTAAAAACTGCTTTCTGGTCAAATGATATTAAAAGATATGTTCTTTCTACCTGAGTCCATGCAAATTTGGCATTTGTGGAAATTGAGAAAAGTACAGTATAAACATTGTAATGACTGCAAGTATGTTTTGTAGGAGGCACTTAATATTTATTCAGTTAGCAAATGTACACTACATATTCACATTCAAATATACAATGATTACAAAGCTCAAGAATGTGGTTGTGTCTCCCTGTTGCTGAAGATTCCACATACTTGGGCTGCATCATACTGAGAAATCAAGTTGGTGCTGAGTTGGAAGCCTTCTCTCTGATGGCTAGCTATCAGGATGCTGAATGGAACTATGTAGCATGTTGGGGGAGAAAAGTCATCAACAGTGTTAACCACCAGTTGATACTGCAAGCTCTAAGGCCAGCCAGCCAGGCCAAAGTACCAACTGGTGCAATGATGGCATGTCTGTTATGGGAGAAACCAATTGCTTTCTGATTATACTTGATGCCCATTCCATGAGAGGAAATTCCTGCCTGGTACTGAAAACCTAATCAAAAGTCTATGGCTTTGGAGGTCATAAGCCATGGTGGAGAACTACTACTGTTGTCTGGTTAAATGGATTTATTATGCCCACCAAATTGCCCTCTAAATGCGCTTATACCTATGTGTTAATGCTGCTCTCACTTTTGGTTAGAGAAGCTTCTCTTTTCATACCACTGGTGTGACTCAAAATGCACTCAGTTGCTGAGAAGTGACAGTGGAGTGTTCAGCACTAAATGAGACATCTCTATCCCATTTTATAAGGCTCAGGGACCATTGTGGAAGAAGTGGAGGAAAGAATGTAAGAGCCAAAGGAAGGGGAGGAGTGCTTATAGTGCTGTCTTCCAGATAAAGTGGCCTTGATATCTATGACCTCACAATGGCTAATATTCCCTACACAAGACCTGTACAATAGAAGGAAAAAATGATGACATCAAAATAGAAGAGAGACTAGTTGCAGGGAGTCCATGGAGGGGGGATTTGGGGAGAGCGAGGGTTGGTGGGATGGAATTATAATCTTGGTATATTGTTTATATTTATGAAATTTTTCAATAAAATATTTTAAAACATATTTCTTGTTCCACCTACTTTCATGCAAAAGTGGACCTCACGTACTAGAACCTATACTTTATCCTGATTAGCAGCAATCAGCAAAGCCTGTGCTTTGGCTCCTCTGTTCCATCACTATGGCTACGTAGACAATTGGCTTTGCCGGGTTCTTAGGGATGGTTAAAACCCAAGATACTGCAATGATGCAATCAGTTGGAGACACAATATCCCAACAGCCTGAAGGGCTAAAGCAGTTTGAATACTTGATCTTTTGCTTGGATTAGACAAAGAAACTTCTTGCCTCTGTTTTTTTCATCTTGCTACATGATGGTGTCACAATCTTCATGGCTCTAGCTATCCACACAGAAAAACAAAATAATAGATTCAGAATAATTTGTCCTGAAAGTTGTACATCTAGACAGTGACTCTGTAAGTATTCTTAGAGACATGGTTCTGCTAGTCTATTAAGGAATAAAGAAAAATGAAATACAATGCATGTTATCTCTTCCCATATTTATGGTATTTATACAAATCAATGTGGATGCCTTATAATGGTGGTAACAGAATAATAAATTTAAACTATAATGATTATAATCAAATAGAAATTTTTGGAAAACAGCTTGGAATATTCTGGATAACATCCTCTATTATGGTTGAGAAACTCAGACCTAGAAAATGTGTTCTTTCCTGCCCCTGGAAGCTAGAGTCAGAAATATAAGGCACATTTTCACAGGTGTGTCTCATTTATCTACTTTATTGACTCATTAAGGATCAATATGTTATTAAATTCAGTGTCCCTGTGTAACAGTCATCCACACACCACTGGGATGAACCTCCAAACCAGGCATAGTTATGGGAAGAAAGTATTTATTGAAGCTACAGATGCAGAGTAAATTCCATAATAGTGAAAGAGGCTGGCCCCTTTAACAGGTCCAAGCAGATAGAGAAACCCATCACCAGCACCACACACAGGCAGGATGGGTGTGGGGAAGAGATTTTTCTCCCCCTTTAAATAGCCTTTAGGGCCCAGTCTTGCAACCCTATCCCAGATTTGTTGACTCACTGTCTCTGGAATTTCCCTCCTGCACTACTGGCCCAGGAAGGAAAGTTTTTTTTCTAGTTTTCCTGAGCCTTCTTACATCCAGGATGGGTGTGGGGAAGAGATTTTTCTCCCCCTTTAAATAGCCTTTAGGGCCCAGTCTTGCAACCCTATCCCAGACTTGTTGACTCACTGTCTCTGGAATTTCCCTCCTGCACTACTGGCCCAGGAAGGAAAGTTTTTTTTTCTAGTTTTCCTGAGCCTTCTTACATCCTGCCCCCTACTGAGAGGTCTGCCTTCCTGTAAACAACCTCAGAGACCCACCCAAGATTACTAAAAAGGTCAAGTTGACAACAAAACTTAACCATCACACCTTGCTATCAAGATAATTTGATAATTTATCAAGATAATACCTCTAAACCTTACTTCCTTCTGGTTTCTATTTCCAAATGCCCAGATGTCACCCAATGCTCACTGGTTGCCAGTATTTTTAATTATCAAGTAAGTCTAACACTATTAATTGTAAAAGTCTTATAGTTAGATTGGAAATTCTTTAAAGATATTGGGAACCCCAAATGAAGTGGAACTTTGGGGCTAGGGAAATGTCTCAGTGATTAAGAGCACTATGTAAGTATTTAGGGCCTAAGGAAGCCTGAGATACTCAAGTTCCATCCTCAGGACCCATTTAAAGAGCTGCACATGGCCATGCACATCTATAAACTCCCCTCCCCCCCCACACATACAAATTCTTGGAAGCTCTTGTGTCAGTAAGAAATTCTAGCTCAATAAGAATGAATGAAGAACGATGAAGCCAGATGCCCCATGTTCCACTCTGGCCATTTCAGGTGCCATATGGGCACATATAAGTGCATACACCCCGCAACACATACATATAAACATATCACATTATAAACATATAAGCAAAAAGGGGCAGGCATTTCAAAAATTATTCTTAAAATTTCATGTGGCTTCATGAAAATCCAATGACATATAGATTAAAGACACTTCATAATTTTGCTTTACCAGAATTCTTTCTGTTAAGTGAGAGGTAGCCACACAGAGAGCCCTTCCCACTTGGGCACACAGAAGGAGGCTCTGCAGTTCTTTGGCTAGCTTCACACTGCTCTGGAAGTGGATGTCAGAGTAAGGGCTCTTCAGTCTGCTCAGCAGCAGGGACTCAGGGTCTGTAACAGTGTGTCTGGGCCCAGCATAACCATATGGCTTCTAAATGGGCCACAAAGAACCTATAACCATTTGTGCATTTACTGAGTGACTCCTCCAAGACATGCACCCCACACTCACACACATTTGAATTTTAGTATTAATATAGTTTGGTTTTTCAAGCACAATGAAAATAAAAAGAGTGTTAGTAGAGGAACTCAATGCGTAATTTGCTTTTTATTTAGTGCCAACATGAGCACAAAACCAACAGTGAAATGGCAGAGCCCTGCTATCCTGCTTCAAGAGTTGCTTTTTTTGCACAAGAAGCATTTTTCGGAGTTGCTTTGAATAGGCCCTTCGACACCACTTCAGTGTTAATGCTGCTGAGATAGATGTGGGGGTTTACAGAGTTGACTAAATATCCCTGTATGTTGCTTAATATTGGAGAAAAAAAGATTTTGTGTGCATTTAACCATAGAGTTTTGTTAGTGTTCTAAATCTGTATTTTTATTTTCTTCCCAGCCCAGCGGATTCTAAAAGGTGTTGGAAACACATCCCAGACCCTATATCACCTAGAAGGAACAGTCTGGTGAGACTTCTACTCTGCACAATTCTGGCAATACCTCTATGATATCACCATGTGATCCAAGCCTGCTCTTAGGCTTTTAAAACTGTGTTGTAAACTGCGAATACTTATTCTTAAGCTGTTAACGAAGGACATTTGTATTTTGTCTTTTGATACTAAGAACAAGAAAGGACATAGAGAAACGTGGTAGGACTTCTGTCACAGATGGCACTCTGAGGATGGGTGCATCCCCACATCCATGGGTCGAGTCCCACATGGAAACTATGATCATGAGAAAGAAAGTGATGCTATTATGTTAATGAATATCAATAAATAAAGTTATCAAAGGATAACTGGTAACAATGTAACTGGATAGGGATAAAATTAGCATTTTTATGTTTTGTAGAATTTTAGGTTAGAGTTTCTGAAAATTTGCCATGTTATAAATCCTGAGAGAATTCTATTTAATCTTCTGAAAGGACCATTGCACAATTTTATTTGCTCTGCCTACTCTGTAAAGAGGTAATGACACTCCGCTATAGAACCCAGAGAGTGAGACAAATACTTCCAAGATTGGACAGAGGATTGAGATAAGTGTTGCAATGGATACTTATAAAGGTTCAAGTGTGGTCCTAAAGTCATGGTCTGTAAATTTTATTTTTATGATATCAGCATCTTTGTATGCTACCTGTACACAATTTTTTGTTTCTCTATACTGTATGTTATGTATAATCTTCTTACTTAAATTTGCTTAGTAAAGAACTAGAATTTCAAGAACTTAGTATACCAAAACAATGCTCAATTACACATGACTGTCTGAAAGAAAAAGCCTTATAAGATTATTTTGGAATTAGAATAAATATTGAAGAAAAAATTTTATTATAATCAGTAGACATAAAAAAAATTCTCCAGCTGGGGATAGATTGAATGCTTGGGTAGGTTAGCCAGTGAGTGAAATCAGCTGATATATTAGCTTTATAATCTCTAATAATTGGCTTTATAAATTTCTTGCCATGAGATATTTTCTATTCATGGAATTATGAGTAGCAATTTTTCTTGAACAACACCCACTCACAAAAGTAAAATATAACCCAGAAATAGAGTCTCTCTTAAAATATGGTCAAATTGGTTTAAGGAGGGTGGAGTAGGTGGATTGGGCATAGCTTCAGATTCTTTGTTTCCTGGGATAATCTTGTGCTCACCACCTCCTAAATGGCTGCTATGGAAAACAATAGCAGAAAGCCATCAGGGCACACGGTGTCTCACATCTGATTTGTCTCTGGGTCACCCAATGAAATCGGTACCACTGGCAGCTGGTTCTGATTAAGAGCTATGGTGGTAAGAGTAATAGTAGCAGCCGATCACCACTGATAGCGAACTACCTTTTCCTGGAGAATGGAGATCTAATTATTTTTTTCCTGAGAGTTCTTCCTCTCTTCAAAGGAAAGCAGTCCGGTTCCTACAATGTTATCATGCATAAAAAAGTCCTGCCCTGAAATAAGGACTGCTCTTTTATATTTTCCCAAGTTTTCTTTTAGAGATTTTCACTGCGGTTATTCTGGTCTTCATATCCTGTTTTCCTGCTTCCACTTAGACATGCCAATTAAAGAAAGATATGGTTTATTTCAAAAAAGATTGTGCTAGTAAAAAGAACTTTTAAACAGGCCTCTACTCTTTATCAGGATTAGCTGGTTTTGTAAGTAATCCCATGTTTAATAGTGACCTTGCAAAGTCTCTAGCAAGTAGGGCTTTATTATCTCCCTTCCTATTATATCCTTCCCTTGGGTCTCTCTAACCTTGAGTCAGGGTATGCCATGGGCAAGAGGCTTCATGGAAGGGTTAAAAGAATGGTGTAATGCAGTGGTTCCCAAAATGTGATCCCCAGACCATCAGTGTCTGCATCACAGTCTAGAAATGCATATTCTCAGGTCTCTGATAGACTGCGGTGGATGCCAAACTCTCCTAGCAAGCCTTTGGGTGACTGGTGCATGCCCATCAACACTTTAACTTGGTTTAAGAGGAATGCAACATCCTAGAATGTGAGAAAAGCTGAATGAGCAGACAAAAGCCCCTTCACTACATAACAATTCACTTACAACTATTTCCCTGGTGCATGCATACATACACGTTTCATTTTGTCCATGGCAAACCATTATAATAAGTAGTTTTATATTGCACTAGACACCATGACACAAATAGAAAACATAGCAGTGAACAGAGGACTTGAAGACCTAGATGGAGAGCATCAAGCTTATGAGCAATGATGCCAGCAGGGCTGTTAGGAGTGGAGGGTCAGGAGTGGGAGGCTTTCATGGGTAAGGTGTTCAGGCAAGTATCTTCTCATCCATATTTCTTCTTCCATTCCTTTCTGAAGCCGCCAAATTCACACAGGCATGGCCTCATGGGCTTCAGTGAAGCTGAACCGTATATGAAGTGTCCTCACAGAGGCTTCACTGCCTCATTGGCTGTTATCATCTCTGACCATCTTTGGACATGCCCACGCTCAATTGTTCAAGCAGGATAGCGTGCCACAAGGGAACCGTAGAGCAACTCGAGAAGGGACTGTACATACTCCCTGCTTCCTTACCTATGCAGATCATTCTGGGGTGAACACTATACAGTTTACAGAGGGAACCAGCCAGACTGAACTGCTATTTTCCCACCATATTCACTGAGTAAATAATGCAATCTAGATTCTTCCTCCATGGCTCTTTTCCTTTGATCAGTTGTCTTCCTCTTACCAAACCACTTGTCTTCAAGCTTCTTTTCTTAAGATCTATGCTTTGTGAAACCTAAGCCAAGAAAGTAGTCCAGTCGGAAAAGGTAGTATTTGGTTGAGATTAGCAACATGAAGAAGGAAATGCTGCAAATTTCTCGAGAAATAATGCTTTAGACAAGAACAAATGGTGATGGATAGGATGTGCTTACTCTGTCTGAAGACCTGCTGTCATGGTTTGATCCAGGTGTCCCCCAAAAGCAAATGAATATGTCTGAGTGATCGAGCCTCAGCTGATGGCAGTTTGGGTTTTACAACCTCGATGAAGCTGTGTTGTTGGGGGCGGGCTTATGGGGGTTAAGCCAGCTCCCCCTTGCCAGTATTTGGCACACCTTCCTGCCATTGTTTGCAGTGCTGTGGCAGAGGTGATGTCCAGCCCTCTGCTCATGCCATCGTTTTCCCTGCCAGCATGGAGTCTCCCCTCGAGTCCGTAAGCCAAATAAACCCATTCCTCCACAAGTCGCTTTTGTTTGGGTTCTTTCTGCGCAGCAGCTAGAAAGCTGACTGCAACATCCGCCCACAAGCCTGTGCAGATCAGGTGGATTAGGCACCCAGCAAGAGCAAGAGAGCTTGAGAAACAGCAGAATGCTGCACCATGACTGCCTAAAAGGCCCCCCAAAGAATACTATTGTTCTGAGTGCAATGTGAAGACGATAGAGAAATTTGGGAAGAGGAGGAACATGGATCTGAAAGATATTTTTTAAAAGTTTTCCTGACTCTTCAGGAAGAACAGGACCCAGGATGGAACCAGCAAGACCGTTTTGGAGCCAGGTTTGTTCAGCCATTCAAGCAGCTTGGACCACGAAGGCAACAGCAAACTGGACAAACTGGAAAACGTGTGCTTGGATTGGATACAGGATGAAGGAAGGGATAGGTGATGTCTCCAAAGAGTTTGTCTGGATAGTTTGAATGAATGGAGATGTTCCCCAGAATATTCCCCAGAAGTGTAGAGGGAATCTGACCTTCAGAAGTAGAAGCAGGGAAGATGAAATTTGTACTCAGCTTCATTAGGTTCAGCTTGATAGATATGACAGCTGGACACCTTGACTCAGCCTCTTAACTCCAGAGGACACTATCTAGAACAGCAGAACTCAGACAACTTTCATCTTTCCTAAAACACTGAAGACAACTAAATGTAGGCATGTTCTTAAAGATTATAGTAGTTTTCATATTAATCATTTATAGATTCCATTGAATAGTCTTCATTAATTATAATTAAGTCTAAAAGTTAGTTGTATTCTTATTTATTGATAATGAAGTTGGGAAAGGTGTAGCTAAATCACTTTTGTAGGTCTCACAAGGCAGAGCTGAGGTTCAAGCCAACTGACTCACCTTACTATTATAGTTGAGCCCCCATTTCCACTCTTTCCTATCCGGATCATGATGATGTGTCAAACTTTAACTCCTCAAAGTTGACACTTTCTGCTTACTCTCTATCTCTTTTCACAACAGAGAAGTTTCTTCCTTTCTCATGCCACAGTGAAATTCAAAAACACCATAGATGGTGGTTTCACAACATTGGAGTCTGTTCTTTCTGTGTGCATGCAGATAGAGAAGAAATGAATACCAACGATTTATCTTGCTGTTACAGTAGTTCTTGTCAACTTCTTTCTTTCTGCCTTCTGCATAACAGCACTCTGTCCAGACCTTCTAGGCACATGTAGCCTCAGGCTCAGATTGCTTCTACCATAAATATGCTAGAAGATATTGTAACAAATTGGCTTTATGTCTTCATTTTCTTTCACTCCTGATCATCTCCTTCTACACTCTTTTTTCTGTCATTCCTCCTTTCCTCATCTCTGTGCCTCTTTGTCTTAAAGACCAGAGTACCAAAGGTGAATTCAAATGGCTCTAAAAGTGAAGCAATAAGTATGGGTTGATATGTTGTGATACATCATTTTTTGCTCCATTTCTTCTCATTTCCTCTAATACTGGAGATGCGTGAAGTTTCTCTCCACTATAGATAATAATAATAAAAAAAGATATTTCAGTTCTTTTTTACTCAAGGCTGGGATAAGTCCAGAATAGAACGCTAACAGGAGTTCTCGGGGTGGGCTGGGTACTAAATGTAATCTACTCATAGGGAACAATAAATTCAGGGCAAAAGTTCAAGCTATAGTCAGAGAGAAGAAACCAAGCCATAGTCAGGAAGTAAGCTGAAGTTCAGGCCTAAAGAATGTAGTGAGGTTATAAACAGGAGATTATGTAATGAGGTTATAAGCCAGAAGGATCAGAAACACATGGGGTGTGGAGTGTAGAGTCGGTTAGGACAAGTGGTTCAGGACTATGATGGTGTCTAATCAGAGGGTATTGGAAACCTGTTTTTATGTTATGCCAGCTGCTTGGTACAAGTGTAGATTTAGTGGATTAAAAGCCTAGAAACCAGACCTTGTTCCTAAGTAGGGGAGTTTAAGAACTATAGGCTAATAGCTTAACCGTTCATCATCCAATTAGCCAGGGTCAACTCCACAGCTATTTCTTCACCGGCTGATCCTCTCATTCATTCTCTGACATCATTCTTTTCAGGCAATGCATCAGGCCTGTCATGCATATCAAGTATTGTATTTGGAAGGGTGATTAGAAATAGAAAGATGAACTCACATTGTCCTTGTCTTAAGGAGGCTTCAGTTTTGCATGTAAGTAGATGTGAAACAAGTGAATAGGAGCGACCCATATCATAGTCCACTGGTGGGGTTAGAGACAGGTTCATAGAGAAACTGTGTTTGAGCTGATTTTAAAGCACTCATCAGTTTTGGGGTGAGATAGACGGGCAGGAGGTGTGGCTAGGAGCAGGGAGAGGGTTTGTAAGCAGGTAGAGTACTTGTCATTGCTGAAGCATGGTCAGCATGGTGTGCTCCAGGATTTAATGAAGACACTGTCACATGACCTCTAGGTGGGCAAGAAGTGAGGGTGCATATACTGAGATGGGGCCTGGTCCTCTCTATTACGGAGTTGAGATTTTATTAGATAGGTGATGCTGAGTCTTTTAGGTTTCATGTGAATTAAGTTTGAGAGGCATTGATAGGCAGTCATGGACACTTAAGTACCCTTTAGATTATATAAACAAGTAATTAGCAGGTGAAGGTATGGGGACTGAAGGCTTCTGAGGAGACATAAATACTGGCAAGCAGAAAACAGACAATCCATTTTCTTTGAAAAATTTTGAATGTTCTAGAATAAGTGGTTCTTTACCACTTCAGCATTACTGCTCCTTTTACAAGGTTCTTTTGGACACTATGTTGTTTAATTGTAAACTATTTTAAGTTTCTTGGGTTTTAAAATTTTATTTTAATAATTTATAGCTAATGTCAATTAATCCATTCCCATTTGTGCAATACTCTATCATTTTGCTCAGAAAGAATTCAAGATAATCCATGTAATTTTTTTAGTCCTTATTTTCGACTAGTTAAAAAATACCTTTTGCCTGAAAGAGACATTCCCTAAGGAAAGATGTTTATTCTGGACATGGGTCATGAAGCGTCATGTTTAAAGTAACTAGGGTGTACCAAAATGCCTGGTACTATTGGTTAAGTGTTTTTCTTAAGGTGAAAGTGCAAGGTGTGTTTATCTGCATTTTCCTTAGGGGGATTTAAATATCACTTTCAAGTCTTTCTAAATTAGCTTTAATTGAAGAAGAAAGTGCAGCAACATCCACTGGGGAGTAGATGGAGCAATATTATTTCTATAAACAGCGTGTGCTTAAGGGTATGGTCCTGTGAGTTCTCAGAAAGGAAATTACTGCCTAGAGCCCTTATGCCTGAGGTCAAAGATCCTTCAGGCCAGGGACAGGACCTTGTAAGTCCTTGGGTGCGACATCCTCACACTCTGCCTAATTCATGGCAGGATTGGCAGGTCAGTCCTGAGAGAGATGGAAGTGTACAGGAAACAGAATGAATGGTTCTGTGCTTCCCTGACTAGCTTTACGACACCAATCTTCGGAAGCTTGTGTGGCCTGGACTCTGGGGATATCTTAGATCTCTGAGGAAGGAACTCTAAGGTGAAATTCCTGAGAAATTGTATAGTTAGAACATGAATTAAGAGTCAAGCAAGAATGGAGAAGGCAAGCTTAATGTACCTTCACAGTATATGTGGTGTCAAGTATAAGAGAAGATAGGCTACAGTTCCAATGTGAAAACAGCTTTCTTATGTGAAAATTCCCTATAGTTTTCCAAGTGAATAAAGATGTGATACAAAGACCAACATTGTTGACTTTACCTTGGAACTAGTTAGAAACGCAAAGGACTTCTTAGAGCACTGGAGCAAATCTTTACTCTCATCAGAAGCAGTGATTTGTGAATGTGAACTTTTGTGAAGCACTGATCTACGTTGAGCTCAGACAATTATGACTAGCAAGCGAAATCTGGCATATTTGTGTTAATGGAGTTTTATTAGAGCATAATTGCATCCACTTATTTATACATTATCAGTAGTGTATTTTGTGCTGTGATAGGAACTGAGTTATGATACAGTCACAAAGCCTAAGATATTTACTATCTAACCTTGATAGAACATGATCTTCAATCACTGACCTAGAGCACACAGTGTTTGAATTAAAATACCAGTATGTAATATATAATATAATGACAATTTATTTCAAGTATAACTTAATTTTAAAAAAATTGATATCTTTATTATCCAAAATTAGATACATTGTATTAGCAAGGATTATGTTGGTATCCCCATTTCCCTTCTCCCTGTCCCCAATCCACTGGGTATCCTCCTTGGTGGGCACACTGGATCAATCTATGTGGTAGAGAGTTATGGATAGCACAGGAGGCAGCCAGGTTCTTCCCCCTTTTGTTTGTTGTTGCTGAGGGAGGCAATGTCTCTGGATATTCTCCCCCACCATGGCTCTTACACTCTTTCTGCCCCCTCTTCCACTTAGTTCCCTGAGTCATGGTGGGTGAGTTTTAAGGCTGCTTTATTGTTGAGATCTAAAGGGCCTGTGTATTTCTGCTTTAGGTCATGGTGAAACTGTTGGTGTCTGTCTCACTGACTTATCCTGGGTTGATGGATTGGCTTATCCCGTCATTCTCTTAAAGGTTTCATTTGGGGCTTACACGTTAAGCCTAGGGTGGTCCATCTCTTGCCAGGATGTCAACCCTCTGCCTGTAGCTTGTTGGTGGAGTTGGAATGAACTTCAACACCTTTTTAAAAAAGTCCCATTTTACCCTGTACATTGTTCCTAAGTGTTAAGTGCAAATGTTCATGAAATCAAATATTATTTGTATCAAGAATGTATATCACATGTATTTTACACACCATCATCACTCCTCTGTACCACTGAAGTTTGTGTTCCTGTGTGTGGACCCTACTTATAGCCTCTTACTCATTGCTTCTCCATGTCAAGCCTATTTTCAAACCATATTTCTTGCCTAGAATGTTGAGAGCTGCCTGACCTATGAGTTTACTCATGCCTGTGACTAACCAAGTGACCTGAAGCAGCTTAAGGAAGGAAGAATTAAGTTGGTCTTATAGTTTCAGAGGGAACATGCAGTCCATTATGGTGGGGAAGTCATGGAGGCCAGAGTAGGAGGCTGGTTGGCCACTTTGCATCCAACGTCAGGATGAGAACATGAACAGGAAGTCAACTGGGCTAAAATCAAGACTCACCCTCAGTGACATGTCCTCCATCAAGGCTCTGCTTCCTAAACCTACCCAAGCAGTAGCACCAGCTGGGGATCTAGTGTGCAAACATATAAGCCAGTGGGGGATGTTTTACTTTCATATCACAGTGGCCAATTATATATATATTAATATGTCTGGATGTTCAAAGTCCAGGTAAATAACTATCCATAAAGCCTCTACATTTCTGACTTATGATATTTCATGTATATTACTACTCTTGGATTATTTTGTGTAGTGGCTCTTTTGTATCTGTTTATCTCCTCCAGAAAGTAGCCTTAAGATTTGATTTTGTATTTTGAGAATTTCTAACTATATATCATATATACGTATATCACACTCATTTCTTAACATTTATAGGAATTGCATATTTCTATTCTGGACCCTTAGACACTCAAACCCTTAGCTGGAACTGGGATTTAAGCCAAACTCCTATGGAGACCCAGAATCTGGACTCCAAGGGGAAGTGTCCACTAACCATGGGCCTAAAGAGAGGCTACTCTTAGTATAATCTCACCAAATTAACAATGTTTGTCTCATTGTGCCTATGTTGATCTCACTCTCTGTTGGAGAATCTGGTTTTTTTTTTTTTATTTTTCCAAAGGTAACAAGAACTGTGGATAACCCAACTTTACCAACAAGATCAGAAATGATAGCTGGCTCCCTGTCAGGAGATGAACCACCCCTAACACATCATCTTGGGCCCAGGTGAAACCAGAGGAAGTAGAGAGATGATCAAGAGTGCTACTCCCACAGAGAGTCTGACAACCTGTGCCAGGGTGATGAAGACAGACAGACAGACAGACAGACAGACAGACAGACAGACAGCAAGGACACTGTACATGGTACAAAGCAGAAATCCAGAGGCTGTTAAGAGCTTGTCATGGTTTGATCCAGGTGTCCCCCACAAACAATTGAATGTGTTCTGATAGATCAATCCTCAGCTGATGGCAGTTTGGGTTTTACAACCTCGATGAAGCTGTGTTGTTGGGGGCGGGCTTATGGGGTTATAAGCCAGCTTCCCCTTGCCAGAGTTTGGCACACCTTCCTGCCACTGTTTGCAGTGCTGTGGCAGAGGTGATGTCCAGCCCTCTGCTCATGCCAACGTTTTCCCTGCCAGGATGGAGTCTCTCTTTGAGTCAGTAAGCCAAATAAGCCATTCCTCCACAAGCTGCTTTTGTTTGGGTTCTTTCTGCACAGCAACTAGAATGATGACCCCAACAGTTTTGGTACCAGGACGTGGGGTCATCTGTTGCTGCTAGAACCCTGATCTTGTGGCTTTGGTCTTCTGGAAGTGATCAGGAGGAATGTGGAAGGATTTGAAATCTAGGCCTAAGAGATGCCTCGCAGTGTTGTGAGTACAGCTTCATGGATCATTCTGGTCAGAGTTGAAAGACCTGAATGTAATGAGAACTATGGACTGTGAGGTTTGGCTTACGAGGGGGAGAAAGAATTTGGTCAGGACTGTGCCAGAAGCAGTTTGCTTGAGAGGCTTACTGTGTTCTGCCTGCCTATGTCCTGGGAATCTGTGCAGGGTTCCTTGACGTAAGATGGACTGGTGTGAGCAGATGGAGATGGCACAGAAAGAAAGATCTTTGGGTCAAAACTGCTGCCCATTCACCTGCAATTGTTTGAGAGATGAAAACCATTGAGATTCAGCCAGCTGGTCTGCACTGGAACAACAGGAAGAATGCAGACTCTTTGAAGTAAGGGGCCTGAATGCTTTGATCCCCCTGGATTAACAAGTTGGTAGCCCACCTGGTTCTGTGGAATGGAGATTGGTTAGAAAGAGAGGGTCATTGCATTTGCAACACAGTTTTGTTTTTGAAAAATGGCCATCGGCGTGTGAAGCAGGTGTGCAAGGTTGCCTGCATGGAGCCTGATGGAGCCATGAGGATGAACTGTGGATTGCAACGGAAACCCAGTGAATTCCAGGACTATGGATGGGTGCCAAGGCGAGCTGCCAGTACCGGATGACGTTTTTCTGAACTGTGAGTAGCCGAGCTGGAGGGGCGGAATTGAATCTCCAAGAGACTTGTGTTATTGGTTAAGAATCATTGAGCTTGGAGTTAGAAATTGATGGTACCCTGTTTGTTTTAAATCTTGTATTGCATTGGTCAATCTGTTTTTGCTGTGCCTCATGTTTTGCATTGTGAATGTTCTGTGCCATTATGGGTTTATTTTTGGTATTATGGCTCAGTTGAAAGCTGTGGGGACTTAAGAGTTGAACTGAATGCATTGTATTTACATCATGTATTATTAGTTTGTGGGGGCCAGGGGCGAACTGTCATGGTTTGATCAAGGTGTCCCCCACAAACAATTGAATGTGTTCTGATAGATTGATCCTCAGCTGATGGCAGTTTGGGTTTTACAACCTCGATGAAGCTGTGTTGTCAGGGGCAGGCTCATGGGGTTATAAGCCAGCTCCCCCTTGCCAGAGTTTGGCACACCTTCCTGCCGCTGTTTGCAGTGCTGTGGCAGAGGTGATGTCCAGCCCTCTGCTCATGCCATCGTTTTCCCTGCCAGGATGGAGTCTCCCCTTGAGTCCGTAAGCCAAATAAACCCATTCCTCCACAAGCCGCTTTTGTTTGGGTTCTGCGCAGCAACTAGAAAGCTGACTGCAACAGAGCTCAACACTAAAGCAGACCTAAAACTCACCCATTATGGCTCAGGGAACTTTGTGGAAAAGGGGGGGTAGAGCCATCGTGGGGCGGAATATCCAGAGGCACCCCCCCAATAACTATCTGATGCTCACACAACTCCTAGCCCTTCATTCCATGGAGTCTACCTGCAATCCAGGAGGGCTCTCAGTGGAATGGGGGCAGGGAGGAGGGAAACAGTGGTACCAAGACATGAGTTGTACAATTTTCTACTTATTAAAAAATTAAAAAGTGCCATGATATTTGCATATAATCAAAGATGTCCTCCCATATATTATAAATAAACTCATATTACTTGTAAAAACCAATAGAGCACAAATACTATATAAATGTATTATATATTCTACTCTTTCAAGAATAACAATAAGAAAAATTGGAATATTCAGCACAAATATATCTTTTTTTTATATTTTTGATCTGTGGTTAGTTTAAAGGATGAGAAAAGTTTATGAATATTGAGTCCGTAAGCCAAATAAACCCATTCCTTCACAAGCCGCTTTTGTTTGGGTTCTTTCTGCGCAGCAACTAGAATGCTGACCGCAACACTCATTAAAATCCAAACATTTGTTGCATTCTCTTTTCTGCCCCACTTCCCAACTAATTCACATTACTGTTTGGGATAAATTTCCTATGAAACTTCTGGCATGTAAATTCATTTCACAATGATCATTTGATCTACTTTCAGGAGAACCAATGTGTGGCAAGCAATCTCCAAGGTAATCCGTAAGGATACCTCCATCGTGATATTGGTGGTCTTCTGTGAGCCCCTCTCCTTGAAAGAAAGCATGACATAGCAACTATGTTCTACTGAACAGACCATGGATGAAGTAAGAATATGTCATCTCTAAGCTTAGGTTATGAAAAGACAGTAGCTTCAGCCCAGCAGTGTTTTCCCATTCTCTTTTCAGTGGTTTACACCAGGAGAAGTGAGCTGCATCTTGGGAGGCAAGGAAGGGAGTGAGTCATGACTGTGACCTTCGTAGACATTATTTCCTTCCTTTTCACTCTTCATTCCTAGTGTGTGTAACAAGTATGCATTGAATAAATAAAAGCCTTAATCATTGGTTTGATATGTAATTGGTTGAACTCAACTATTTGCTCTATTCATAATAAGTCTGGTGATAGCTTCTTAGATGTTCAAGCCCAAATGATGTCATCAGGATTTTTCCTCTCTGAGTCTATTTCTCTCTTCCTCTTTTAATTCCATACGTCTCTACTTTCTCCTCTTTTCTCCATACATGATCTGCTTTGCTTTTTAAGCCTTATTTGTGAACAGACACTCCCAGAAAAATGTCTACTCTCAAACTCAGCCTAAAATCCTCACAGTATAAATCCATTAGTGAGAAGGCATATCACGTCTTCCTAGAATTCTTTGTCTGAATATTTTTGGGTTAACCTGGGACACAAGGCCATCTATGGATTAGTCTCTATGGCTATCAGAATTTTGTACATAAACTGCTAAGGTCCAGATCCAAGGTCGTCTCCAGGGTATATGAACTGAGTGGGTGACTCCACATTTACCTTAAGTAACTTTTAACTTTGTAACATATTCCACACTACTTTAACCATTTTCAATAGTTTTTAAGTGCATTTCTATATCATGTACAGTTTAATATTTTTTGCTTTAACAGTTTATTTCTTCCCATGTGTGGTCCTGGGGACTGACTCACAAGAGTATGCTACTTGATGAAAAATGAGAAGATCTCCAAATAAAGCCAGAGGAGATAGCCAAATTAATAGATGCTCAAATTGCATCACAGAAACACAAGATAAGTGAAAATGCAAGTCAACATGACACCTTTCCAAAAGACCATAACTCTTCAGCTACTGAACTCAATGTTAATAAAATAGGTAAAATGCCAATAATGATTTCAAACATTAACAAGTAAAAATTATCAGTGACCTCAAGAAGAATATAAATAAGCAGTGAATTTAATACAGAACCTGGAAAGTAAATTTAACAACATAGAGGAAAATACTAGCTAAGCAAATAAAAACCAGCAATATAGATGAAAAGCCATCAAAAAATCAGCAAGAAAATTGAAAATTAAAAATTAGAAAAATCATAGGTATTACATATGGCATAGTATATCCAAGATGTCAAAATCTTTTTGAAAACAGTAGATATATTATAAATGAAAAGATCAATGAACCTAATTAAAATGTAGTGGGAAACATCACCAATATACTGAAACAAGAGGAAGAAAGAAGATCGGAGTGAAAGACAGGATAGGTCAAGAAAATATTACACTATGGGACAGGGGAGAGAGCTCAATGGATGAAGTGTTTTCAATATAAACATGTCACCTGAGTTTGGATCCTCAGTATGTATGTAAAATACTAGGCATGATAACACACACTTGTAATCACAGCATAGGAGTCAGAGACAGTCAGATCCATGCCTTGCTAGTCTAGTTGAGTCAGTGAGTTCTAGGTTCAGTGAGAGAGCCTGTCTCAAAAAGTAATGCAACCTCAAAAAATAAAGTAACCCTAACACCTTTAATTCCAGCACTCAGAAGCCAGAGGTAGGAGGATCACTGTGAGTTCAAGGCCAGCCTGAGACTACATAGTGGATTCTAGGTCAGCCTGAGCTACAGTAAGACTCTACCTTGAAAAAACAAAAAACAAAACAAACAAACAAAAAAAGGAATGTGGAGACTGTGAGAAAAATTGATGTTGACTTCTGGCTTCTGCAGGCTCATGACACAGATCCATGTTCCCCTGTACACATACATGTGCCCACACACATGAATATGCAAACACACATCACATATCCAAACACACAACAATAAAAATAAAAGTATGACACCCAAACATCAATAAGGAAATAAATAAGTGAGTATGACTACAACATCCAAGAACTCTGGGATACTACCAAGAAACCAAACCTAAGAAAGCTAGATGTGGGAGCTGAGATAAAACTAAGAGAATCTATTCAATGAAATTATAGCAGAAAATTTAACAAAAACTAGAGAAAGATAAGGATAACCACCAACTCACCTCCAAAGGTAAATATATGAGAACAACATCACATCTCTTATAGGCATTTCTAAAAGTCAGGAAAGCAAAGTATGATATATTACAAGCTCTAAAACTTTATAGCTGACAACCACTATTACTATATCCAGCAAAGTAAATTGATGGAGAAATAAAGACATTTCAAGATAAACACAAACTGAAGCATTTTAAAACTGCCAAGTAAGTTCTACAGAAGATACTTAAAAGCATATTATATACATAGAAAGAAGAAAAGAATAGTTTCAGCCATGAGAGCACAGGGGAGATTACAATTAATTGGAGGAATAGAAGAATGAAGATGGGCTAATGAAGAAACCCATCCAGTCTAAATAACTGAACCAGCCAACCTCTAATAAAAATGTGAGCAGGGTGAAGAACAGATAATGACTCAGCAAAACAGAGAAAAAATTAGAAAAATCATAGGTATTACTAGACATCTCTCAACAATAATCTTAAATGGAAATGGCCTAAACTCACCAATAAAGAGTGACTGGATTAAAAAATCTAGACACAATTATCTGCTGTCTCCAAGAAATACACCTCACTGGTAAAGACACTCACAGATGAGAGTGAAACAATAGAAACCAATCTGCTAAGCAAATGACAGCCCCAAACAAGCTGACATAGAGCCATTTTGAAATTTGCTAACATAGACTCGAGACTGAAATTAGTCCAAGAGATAAAGAAAGCCAGCATATATTAATAAAGAGGACAACTCAGCATGAAGTTATGATAATTGTAAATATACAGATATGAATATCGGGGCTCCTAATTTCATAACAATATACTAGTATCATAAAAGATTTTACAAGTAGTGATAAAGTAATAATGTACGACTTCAATGCCCCACTCTAGATAGGTTATCCAAACTAAACTTCAACAGACTTCAGAGAGAAAATTCATCATAGATCAAAATGAACTAATAGATATTTATAGAATATTTTATCCAACATAAATGGGATACACATTCTTCTAAGTAACCCATAAAAATTTCACAAAAATCAACTATAGTATAGGTCATAAAGAAGTCTACAAATATAAAAGAATTTAAATAATTTCCTCTGTCTTTTAGATTATAGTAGAAAAAAATAGAAACTACACAAATACTGAACAATGCACTTTTTAAAAATATTTTTATTTCTGGCTTTGGTATGTGAGTACTGGAATTGAACCCAGGCCATCAAGCTTTGCAAGCAAGCACATTTAACCATTGAGTAATCTCTCTAGTCCACCAATACACTTTTGAATTAATTGGTGTCATTAAAAAAAGCAAAAAAGTTTTTCAATGTCCTAGAATCAAATTAGAATGCAAACACAACTTATCAACACCACTGGGGTTGTTCGAAGTGAGATATTTATACCAATGAGTGAGTACCTTAAGAAATTACAGAGATTGCAATTAAATAACCTAATGATGTACTTCAAGGTTGTAGAAAAAGAAACTCAAATGCAGAAGATGCCAAGAAACAATAAACATCAGGACAGAATGAATGAAGTGGAGATTAAAAAATAAAAATAATAGACCAAAGCAAATAAAAATTCCAATTATTATCTTATAGAACCAAAAAAAATCTTAGAAGTCATATGGAAACACAAAGACCCCAAATAGCCAACATAACAATGGCTATATTAATAAATCTATAGGCAGCATACTAAATGAGGGAAAACTAAGAGCATTACTTCTAAAATTAGAAAAAAATAAAGCCTATTTCCTTCACTTAATATAAATCTGAGCTAGATAGTTAACAGAAAGTGAAGAAATAAAATGGGTATAAATAGGAAACGCAGAGACCAAAGTATTCCCATTTATAGATGACAGGATCCTGTACTCAAAAGGTTCTAATGACTACCAGAAATCTCTCATATCCAATACTTTCAACAAAGTAACAGAATATAAAATCTATACAAAAATCAGTAGCTTTTCTATAATCTAATAACAAACTTCCCAAGAAAAAAATCATAAAAACCATATCTCAATATCTTCAAATCTCATAAAACACCAAGGAAGAAATCCCAACAAGGAGGTAAATGACCTCTGTCATGAAAACTGCATGAAACCGAAGAAAGAAGTAAAGAGATATTAAAAGATGGAGATACCTCATGCTCAGGGATAGGCATAACTAATATCTTTATAATGACTAGATTACAAAAAGCATTTTATGGACTCAATGCCAACCCTTGAAAATTCCAGTGACTTTTTTTTTTACAGAACCAGGAAAAAAAATCTTAAAACTCATATGGAATCACAAAAGATCCCAAATATCCAAAACAATCCTATGCAGAAAGAGAAATACTGGAGGCATCATAATACCTGTTCTCAAATTATGCAAGAGCCGCAGTAACAGAAGACAGCATGATGCCGGTATAAAACAAGCATGGAGACAAATGGAGTAGAATAGAGGATCCAGAAAAATCACACAGTTATAGCTACTTCATTGTTAACAATGTGTATAACGCATACCTTAGAAAAGACTGTATTTTTTTAATACTTGGTGATACCAGACAATGAAACTGCATCTATGTGGTAATTTGAATGTATGTCCCCCATAGACTCTGGTGTTTTATTAAAGCTTGTTACTTGATTCTGTAGCCTCCTGCCAGGAGGAGGTATCACTGGGAGTGGATCCTAATGTCCAGTCCTAAGGTGTCATTGGGGACAGATCTGAATTTCAACCAAAAGGTAAGCAGAGAGGTCCAAGTTTCCTGCTGGTTTGGGGCTTGTTGCTTTTGTTGTTTGCTGGTTGGTAATGGTTTCTCTATGCTTGGATGTATGGAAGCAGCTTCTTCTGCCACTGAGGGAACTTCCTTCTGGATCTGTAAGCTTGACATAAACCCCTTCCTCCAATAAACTGTGTCTAGTTTGGATGTTCATGCTAGCAGCATGAACTGACTATAATAATCGTTATCTCTCACCTTACATAAAATCAAATTAAATATATATCAGAGGCTTGAATAAAAGACCTGAAACTTTGAGCCTCCTAGAGGAAAAGAGGCAGGATAGTTGCACCATCCCAAACTTTCTCAATATGATTTCAACAACACAAGAAATGATCTCAAGCATTAATAAGTGGGATTACTTAAAAGAAAACACACAATAAAGGAAACCCTCACCAGTGTGGAGACACAGCCTGAAGGATGGGGAAGAGTCTTACTCAACTATACATCAGACATTGAATAAACATCTAGACTGTAGAAAGAACTGCAAAAATTAAACACGTAATGAGGATCCCATCTATAAGTGGGCTAATGAACTGATTAGACGGTTCTTAAAAGAAATACAAATAGCCAATAAATATTGGGAAAAGTGTTCAAAACCCTTAGCCTTTAGGGAAATGTAAATTAAAATTTTTGTGAGAGTCTGTCTCACCTAGTCAGAATGGATAGGTGGGGTGGGGGGGAAGAAAACAAATGCTGGAAAGGATATGGGGAAAGAGGAACCCATATACACGGCTGGTGGGAATGTTAACTGGTATAGCTACTATGGAAACCATGTGGAAATTTCTTAAAACCTGAAAATAGACCTACCACATGACTCAGTCATTCCACAACTGGGTGTATACATCTAAAAGACTATTAAGTCAATATGCCAGAGTCATTTACACATCCATGTTTATTTCTGTAATATTCACAAGAACTCAGAAATAGAATCAGCCTTAATGTCTATCAACAGATGAGTGGATAAAGAAAATGATGTAAATATACACAATGGAATTTTATTCATCCATAAGGAAAAATGCAATCATACCATTCTTGGAAAAATAGATACAACTGGAGATCATTATGTTAAATAAAATAAGCCACACTTAGAAAGATAAACACCACATATTGTTCTCATATGGAAACTCTAGATTTAAGTGTGTGTGTGTGTGTGTGTGTGTACATGTATGTCCCCTGAGTGTATGCATGGAGCCTCCAAAAGTCAGAAGAAGATGAGCAAATGGGAGGAAGATGCCTCAATGAAAAGGGGAGACAGCAACACAATACACATTTGCAGAAGGCACTATTTGGGAGTAGGAAGTAGACCAGCAAGAAGGGGGCAGGTTGAGAAGAGGACTGCAGTTGTGAAAAAGAACAAATAAACACAACTTATAATGTCATACATGTATGAAAATGTTATAATAAGACCCATTACTCTGTATGCCAATTTGAAAATTAAAAAGAAAGCAAGAAACAAAGAACATCACAGTGCCTTATCGGAAAAGATAATGTATGCTGTCCCGAAAGCTAAAGAAGCATTCAAACAAATCTATAAGCAAGTAAACATGAGATATTGTCATGCAATGTTCATTGTTATCATCGTGAGAAGACAGACATACAATAGTGAGATGAAAAGGAGCAGAAAGATGTCATCAAACCAATTCTCATGATTGCAAAGAAGGCTGTATGGTTTTAAGGACTATGAAGAATTTTATGGATATGTTCAGAGCAAAAGTGTAGGGATTCCTTCATCATCTGCCAATCCCTACCCTTCTCCTGCCAAGCACGCATATCCTTGGGTTTAATGCAGTTACCTGAAAGAGATTGAAAGAAACTGTTCAGGAGCAAAAGACCCTCTTTCCTTTCTTTTTTTGAGGTGCCAGTGATGGAACTGTTGGCATTGAGCAAACTAGGCCAGCACTCTACTTCTGAGGTCCAGCTCCATGCCAGAAGGTCCATTTGAATGAAGGGTAAGGGTGTGTGTGTGTGTGTGTGTGTGTGTGTGTGTGTGTGTGTGTGTGTGTGTAATTACATGATCTCCTTCCAGCCTTACACATTCCCAAAACTCCCATGGATCACCACTGCCATTTTCTTTGACAACTGGCAAAGCACTAGCTCTTTTCATCTTCTTATGAAGTAAACAACTAACATGAGCCTCAAGTGTCATGGAATGGGGCCAGTCCAGACACACCCCGGCATGAGATACCAAACAAAATTGCAGACTACACTTTGGGGACTGGCTATGTCAGTAACTCTTCCAGGGCCAATGAAAAGGCATTAACTTGAAGAGTTTTTCCATTTGGGATGAGCAGATGTTGAGCATCTGCATGCTATTCACACCCTATTTCCCTAGACATGATTAACTTGTGTGGCTTCATCTGAGAATCACAACCTTTTGTGACAAGGCCACTGCTGAGGAAAGATGGCGGGCACCACTTGTCCTTTTTGGAATAACTTGAAATAATGAGAGGCATTTTGTCATTCTTGCATTTCTGTGCAATTCTTCAGAATGTCTGCCTGAAGAGATCTGTTTTCTCATCTCTAGTCCAAGAGGGTTTTCCTCAGGCTTCTCCTTGGTCTAAGCTGACATTGACTTTTGGAATTTCCTGTACACTGTAGACCAGGCAGCTTCACCTAGGTAGCTCTTCTCTTCATTGGGAGACACGCTGCACAATCTCTGACCTTAAATGCCTGTAGCACCCCAGGCATCTCCCAGTTGTCTCAAGTCTTATTGAGAACCACCAGCAAATACTAGATACTTTCTTGAGGTCTCAGACTCCTTTCCTGTCACCTTCATAATTAACTTCGATTAGGTTTTCCATACTGATATTTTTGTCTGTTTCTCTCCAACAGGATGTCTGTTTCTCACATCCATAATTGGTCGCACCTAAAACTGAACTTGCGTCTTTGCTGAGTATTCTGCTCAGCCTAGTCCTCTGTCTTCCCTTTTCTTCCTCTTCTCTGTCACCATTGTCCTCGACATCCTGTCCCGCTCCTTTGTCTCAGTTATACGTGGCTCTCCCAAGCTGAAAATCTCAGTTATCCTCTAATCCTTCTGATAATATACTTTCAGGATGACATTCAGCTTTTCTGGGACTGAAAGCTCATATACTTGAGGGGTCTTCTCCCTGAAAAGATGACAACTTTGTAAGTGAACCACAGGGATTGGGATGATCAAATGCTGGCAAAGGGGCTCGAGCTTCAGTTTTGGTAGTTTCTCTCTCTTTGGTATTCATTGCCTTAATACACACAAGATCCCAACACTAAATGACTAGCCCAAGTGAGTGCGATTAGAGGGAAGAAAAAAAAATCACTGAATGGGAAAGCTCGGGCTTCTCAACCAGGCAGGGAATGCAGAGAAGCTTTCATGAGCACCAGGAAGATAATAACACACATTACTTTGGGCTCAATTGCTTTCCAAAGTCCTAAACCAACATAAAGAGATTATACTATGAGTGGGCAAGAGCCTTGATATTAGATGTTAAAAGATTTCTTTTAAAATAGTTTTAAATTAGAAATACCTTTAGTAAGATAGATATAAAAACAACTATGAAATCTTGAAAAGTTAAGATCTAAATAAAAACAATTTATGTTCATGTACTGGAAGACTAATTATTACAATGATGGCGTACATACTCCTCCACAAATTTTCAGATTCAATGCCATCCCTATCAAAATACTTGCTGTCATGTTAGAAGACATAGACAAACTAATTCTAAGATTCATAAGGATATGGGTAGAAAATAGAATAGACAAAACAAGGCAAAATAAAAGAAGAAAGTTGGAAAATTCACACACTTCCATTACAAAACTTAATAGAGATCTGCAGTAACAGCAGCTGGGTGGTGCTGCCCTAAAGAAAACCATACAGATAAATGAAATGCAGTTGAAAGTCCAGAAATAAACCTCTCAGAACACTCTTTCTGGCTATTTCCATAGTGACGCCTGGTCCTATGGGCTCTGTCTCTGGAGCCCATGGCCAGCGATGTCCCTCAGCAGAGCACCACCGCCCACATCCTCCTCTGCCTCACCTGGCATCTTCCCCACTCTGGCTGCTCTGTTCCTGCCATCAAGCATGAGTACTCAGCTCTTGCTTCATCTTGTTTCCTAATACTCTAGGCCAAGGCGAAGAGCATCAGTGTGCATCCAGCTGTTAGTAAGGGAATATTTGAGTTCCAGTTTTGTTCTTGCTCTTTCTAGGTGGGACTTCTTGAGAAGCAGGCGCAGCAGGAATCAGGGAGAAAAGCTTTAATTCCTCCTGTGCGCTTCCCCCTTCTGGGGAGTGAATATTTCACAGAGGGTCCTGCTTTGCTAATCCTGTGATCATGCGTGTCCACTTCGGGGAATAGGGCTAGCTATTTTATCATGTACTTAATTCACCTAACCTTTACTGCAACATATAGCACAAACATGTTTAAAATTATATGAAATATTGTTTCTGTCTTCTTGGACATCTCAGTGAAGTGGTGCACATGTACTTTAAATGATACCTCAGTCAAAGGGATGGAGGCATTGCCTACTAGAAAAACAAGTAGGAAAGAATGAGAATATGGGAAGGAGACCAATCCCACTGGCCAAAGGAGAAATGGTTTGGAGAGTCACTGATTGGTTAAGCAATGCAGTTCATGTATGAATGAATGCAAGAGGCAAAAGTGACAGGATGTGCATAGTAGGTGTTGAGCAGAGACTATAAAGAGAGAAAAAACTAGAATGGTTCAGGACACAGCTTAGGTAGGTTTTGTCATCGGGTGGGGTCTGATTTAAGATAATGACTGATGGTTAAAAATACCCAGCATCAGGTAGGTATGGTGATCCATGTCTTTAATCCACTTGCTCAAGGCCAGCCTGGGGCTACACAGTGAGTTCCAGGTCAGCCTGGGCTACTGTGAGATCCTGTCTCAAAAAAAAAAATACAGAAATATCCAGCATTTTGATCATGGGTAACTTGACTTCCAGATTGGGGATTTGAGCTAGTGAAGATGAGTTTGAGGTTCAGACAGAGGTACAGAGTTGAAGGCCTGTATTTTGTTAAGAAAACTATTTACTATACAGGGAAATCTAGTGATGGGAGGGAGAGTCCAGAGGAGAGAAAGATGGCGAGCCTAAGGCAGCAATTTAGATGGAGTGTTCACTGCAAAGATGGTGGAAATGCCAAGGTATTTACACAAGGAAGAAAAGAAAATTTAAAAATTCATTTGTAGTTTTGTGCAGAACAGATGGGAATTTGTTAGTGAAATATTTTAGCTGAATTAGATACATAGTATCATAGTTAATATGATCTCACTCTGAGGAGGCTGAAATGAATTTGACTCAAGTGACTATTTGGCCAAACTATTTTGCAATGTTTGGTATTCTTGAACATGTCCCTTCATGCAAAATGGTTTTTTGTTACAGTGACAACATTCTCTCAAAATCTGGTGTTAAGAATTATTTCAAAATAGTTTGAAAAATAGTTTGAACTCTTTTGCCTTATGACTATGATATGTACACAAATATGTACACACATGCACACATATAGGTACTTCATATAAGTACACACATAAATGTTACAGGATTGAGCCCAAGGTCTTATGCAAGATAGGCAGGTGCTCTACTAATGAGCTATATATCCATCCCTAGTATATTTTATTACATATGAAATATATAATATGTAATATATATAATTATGTAATTTATAGCTGTATTTTTTTCATGAAACCTTTAGTTCTCATAAATGTTTTATACCCGTTTCTTCAGAGAAACTATATTTCATAAAAATAATTCACTTAATCTTTAATTTTTATCATGGCATTTTCAAAAACCTGTACAAATGTAAGAAAATTGTTTTTCACTTAGCTGTTTGTTCCTCTTGGAATACATTCAGGATTTTATTCATTTCTTCTTTGTATTCTTTGAGCACATTTATAATGGTTCTTTTGAATTCTTTTTCTGGAGTTTCATCTAAGTCACTTGTATTGAAAATTATTCCTATGGAATTGATCATTTTGGGAGGTGACAGGTTCTTGTTTTCCTGGCTTATTTGTTGTTGTTGTTGTTGTTCTACTTTTGGTTTTGCATTGGGAACTGTGCATCTGGATATTCAGTGATTGAGGATTTTTTAGATTTATGCCACCTTTATTCTTTGAGTTTCATATAAAGAAGGCAGAGCATAGGAAGGAAAGAGACTGAAGAAATTAGAAGATACTTAAACCACCTGGCCTAAATTTTAGATTTCAAGCCTGAGAGTTCCTGTATCTTCCTCTCTCCTCAGATTCCTGCTCTGGCCTACCACCTGTGCTGTCTCACCAGGCCATATCTTCTCTGGCAAGTTCCCAGAGCCATACCTATGTGAAGTTCTCTTGGGGTGGTAATTGGCTATTATAAAAGCTGGGGATGAACCTTGCTGGTATTAGTTGGAGTAGCAGCTGTTCCTTGGTGGTAGCTAAAGCAGATTTAGGACCTCGTGCACCATTTGAGGACAATGTTTATATTTCTAGTTGGTTTCTCAAGAATAGTCTCAGGGTGCAGTTACTGGGAATCCCTTCTGAAAGATCCCAAGTAATAGAACTTTTCTTTTATCCCTTATTTTTCTTATTGCTGCGATTAAATATTTGTCAAGAAGCAACTTAAGGAAGGAGGGATTTTATTTAGGTTTGTAGTTCAAGAGTAAAATCTATCATGGTAACAAAGTCATGGTGGCAGGAACTTGAAGCAGCTATTCACATGTGTGTCCAGCATGCAGAGGGAGCAGCAACAGATGAATTTTTAAATAAGTTTTAATATTTGAGCTTCACTTCTAGATCTCTGCTTCTTCTTGTAAGCAGGCAGAAAAATGATCCTTTAGCATTTCTCACTGCATAGATATTCTTGAATGAAAATGTATGATAGCATTTTGTCATTCTTTTCTGTATACCTTTGAATTTGGTATTTGAATCCACAATGGTGACTCTCCATGACAGGTGGTTTTTGTCCTCTTGATGGGACATTTTGCAATTCCTAGAGATATGTTTAGTTTTTACAATATAAGAATTTAATTGACATATAGCAGTTTGAAGCTAGAGATGCTACTGAATTTCTGAGGATATAAGAGAATCCTATGGGATTATTTCCCACAAAAAAGAATGATCTGGCTGTCCCAAAGTGTCAATAGTGTGGAGGTAGACAGACTATGATCTAGAGCCTTAAACAGATTCAGGTTCACACTTTGGAGCAAGATCACACGGTGATGTTATTTCTAGCTGTTAGTGATATGAGGAACTGTTCATGACCACTACCCACAATTCCTAGCTCGTTTGGGGTTGTTACAGAGTAATATTCTTAATGTGTCTTTGCTTCTTCATTTATTAGCTGGACAACTTCTATGAATAGAAATTTTCCATGATTTACTGTTTGTTTGCCCTAAAAGATGATTTAATTGAATGTATTAAAGTCTATTAAATATCCAGCAAATGAGTAGAAATCAGCCAGCCTGCCTACATATGTTTTCTTTTTGAAGCACTTACAGCCATATCCAAAGTAAGTGGTATGATGTAGGCAATGTCAAGATTAATTGGCTTATAATACACAACCTTTCTTTTTTATCATGCTAGATAATCTATTAGAGTATTTCTACTGAGAGTTTCCCCTCAATAATTTCAGCTGTATTTAAAGTTAATGAGCTTTTTCAATTAAAGCCACAGATATTTAGCCTTTGGATAGTATTGGGATGAATCAGGGTGTATCTAATTACACTCGGTAAGTCTTTAGAGGTTGAGGAGATTCTTCAGAACAAGCACATTTTAAGTTAGAGCAATGTAGTAGACATTGTTCCAACCCCTATAGAAATCAAATTTGTGAAAGGAGCCTCCAGATGTAGCAATGAGTTTGAAAAGCAAAATGGAAAGGATAGAAAATATTTTATTTCTACTTCTTTTTTAGACAGAGTCACAGTATGATGATCTTCTTGCCTTCACTTCCCAAGTGCTGGGTTTATAGGTTTGCGCTACCACTTGACATCTGGAAGGTGGGATTTTTGTTTGTTTGTTTGTTTGTTTGCTGCTGTTTTTGTTTTTACTGAAATATGTCCATTGCAGAAGTAGGTGGCAAGGAAGCATAGTCTATAACATAAGTACCACAAAGCAATGATTAATAAGCTGCACTCTCATACCCCAACTTATCATTAGTATAACTCTTTAGTTATAATCAGTATTTAAATAAAGTCAAGAGTTTGTTCCACAATAAGTTTTTCGTGGGTCTAAGAGGATCAAGTTCTATTTTCTGGTGTCCTTCACTATGGCAAGGATGGGTGGTTGACCAAGCCTGGAGTTTTGAGCACTTCTAGAGGTCTGAGATGGATTCTACTTCATCAGAAGCACAGGGGCTGCATGGGGAAGGTAATGGTCTGTAGCCAAGAAATTTCAGGCAGAAGAGAATATTCAGGCAGAATAGATGTCCACTTGGCTCAAGTTTGGGATTTTTCAACTCATTCCTACCACTTCTTTCCTACCAGGTGCATTTTTATTTGTGTTTAGCATGTTTACATAAATGGTATCCAACAGGGTTATTAGTCAGTTCCTGACAATTTTAGTGCTTCATTTTCTAGCTTAACAATTATATCCTACTTGTAACTTTTTGAAAGTAGCCTCTAGGAAGTGACAGTCATTGGAATTATATGTGTGTGATTCCTTTCGGAGAATTTACATCATGACTGGCTCCTTTTCAAGAAGGCTGATTTACTTCAATAATCACAGCATATTCATCAAGACACTGGGGAAAATCTTTATGTGGTTTTGTGTGTGTGTGTGTGTGTGTGTGTGTGTGTGTGTGTGTGTGTGTGTGTATGCACGCACACACACATGTGTTTCATTAAATACTGGAAGAGAAATTTAAACTTCCTTTCTACCTAAATGGAGCCACAGGAAATTCTTGAGTTTTATAGTTTATTAATTATATTATTTTAATTATTTTCATTTGTAAAGATATTAGAGGAAGTATTTCCAACAGCATAAGGAAAACAGAAAAAAAGCTTGAGGCATTCGCTAATGAGAAAACAAAATTGAAAAATTGAAGACGCTTCGCTATTTTTGCAGAACACACAGGCATGGACTGAATCTTTCCTGGAGATAGAAATCTAGTTTCATCTAATTAGAAAAATTGACACAGACTAGGCACAGTGGCATACATCTGCATTCTCATCACCACAGAGCCTAAGGCAAGAGGACTGCAACTTCCAGGCCTGCCTGGGATACACAGGAAAAAAAAATGACATGAAGACAACATTTTTGATGTCTAAAGGTTAGTTGATAAATGGACTGCCCTTTCTTTTAAAGATCTGCAGAGTTATGGAATGATACTTAAGACAGAGAACTTAGAACAATATTTCCTCCTGCCATTCTTCCTGATTTGTACACACACCAAACGCTTCAAATGCAGCAGGACATAACCAATGAGGGCACAGTTAGCTTGAAGGAATTGTTTCCAAATCGCTGTGTACTTGAAACATTTTATTTTAAATTAACTCATATAATATGTCCCGATATCTAACAGAGGAAGTGTTGTAATACATATCCTGGTGTGTAGAGGAACTAAATTTCATGCGCTACGTGTAGAAAGTAAGATATCATATTTAAATCCTTTGCTAACACTTTCTGAACTCTATAGATATTATTATTGCATATTAAAACAAGAAAATAAGGGCATGCCATAGTTTTTGAATGTTTACAAATAAATATATTCCAGAATTTTCCTAGTAATAACTATAATGCCTTATTATTTAGTTTCTGTGTTTTGGTTTTTTCTGAGTGATGGTGAAGAGCTAGTTAGAATTTGATGACAGAACTCTTTATAACTGTGTCAGTCATAAAATAATCATCATTCCAATGTTCTGTAATAAGCTTTTTTCACAAATATTATTGGTAGAAATTTAAAATTAATTAAGTTCCCATGCAAAGTAGTGGGTTTCATTGTGATATTTTCCTATGTATGTAACATTATGCTTTGTTCTAAATTGAACCAACATTACTTTTTTAAAATTTTATTTTATTATCCATAATTAGATACACTTAATAAGGGAATAATGTGTTGATGACTCCACTTCCCCTATTTCCCTCTTCCCTGTCCCCATCAGTTGGATATCATCCTCTGTGGGCAGTCTGGATCAGTCCATGGGGTAGGGGGTTGTGAACAGCCTAAGAGTTAATGGGATAAGCAAGAGACCTATAACCACAGCCTATCGGTCAACCCAGGATGAACCAGCAAAACACCAACGATTTTAAACCAACATTACTTTTGAATAGTTTTTCAAGCTGTTTTCTTTTTTTGTCATGCGTTTCTATGGAAAGTCCTGGTGAAGTCTATGGGAATTTTCTTATAGCTCAGTGTACTGTGAAGAGTTTTTCCAGGTTTGTCACCACACCAATCAATTACTCTTAATAGGAGGAGAGCACCAGAGATGGGGGTCATGTGAGATGCTCTAAGATAACATGCAGTATTTCAAGCTGTCATCTAGTGCCTGGATCCCCAAAATTCAGGAAGACACATTCATTGTCCTGCTCACAGCTGCGTGAACTGCACAGTCAAATGGACAGAGTATTGTTCTCTCCCTCTGGACATCCCATTATTAGACGTCTCTTTAGGAGCTTTCCTGTGGGACTGGTTCAGGTTTCTGTTGGAACACGTTGTTCAACTTGTCTCTGAGCCCAGTCCCGCTTCTCTTTCTGCTTTCCATGCATTGTTAGCAAGAACATTCCTCAAGAGCTGTCGTACATACAAACCTCCATCTGAAGGTCCCTTTCTAGGGCTCTCATCTTCTAATGGTTGGAACCAGGAGTGATCCTTAGAAACAAATGTCTAGTCATGTGAACCCGTTACTGGAGCTAGGTGCGATAGCGAGATAGGGCAAGAGACTTGGTGAAACTTTCACCAGTGTGGAAGTGAGAGGGATACTCTGAGAAGAAATGGACTCTCACTGACAAATTAAGTGTGTGAGGATAAAGAGAAGTTCTTAGAAAAACTAAGAAATGTGATGGCTGTTGCCATGCATTGGAAAAGTAGAAATGCCTGTGGGTGATTAATCACACATTTAAGGGTAAATGGGGAAAACAGAGGGTTTCTTTGGCTGCCTGTAGAAGGAATCATTTCCCGCAGCAAGAGGAGAGAGAAAGCAGACGATCAGGCCCTGTTAACCTCACTGTTCCCTTTCCTGTGTTTTCCTCTGAGAAGGAAGGGCAAACCAAAGTCCTGACCGAGCTGATCCTAAATGGATCAAATGCATTAGGTGACACTGAACTTAGTTAAGTGATGCAAGAGGGGCAGGAGCATGTGGTGGGCATGGCTTCTTTAGGGGATAAGATCCTGACTCTCCAGCCACCCCAGTGTTCCTGCCGATGGATCACAGCTGAGACCCTGCTGGGGAATGTCCCAGAGCCAAAGAAAGAGATTGCTTCTCTTGGATTTTTCTCTCTTCTTTCAGAGAGGAAACTTTAATTCAAAAGTTGGGTTACAAAGGTTTAGAAAAGACACGTTCTATGGCTGCTAACAGAAGCAGACAAGGGAGGCATCTGCATTCTTGAGAGAGGTAAGGTCACCTGTACTGTTCCATTTTAGGCCATAGCATTAGTAGACATAAATAATGGAGGTTATGAGCATGAGCTAGATCATAGTTTTAAAACTACTTTAAAGTACTATAACTCATTTTGTCACTGTTTCCACACCAACTCCTTTCCCTCTAGAATGCTGCATATAGTAAGGATGAAAGGTAATTGCTCTGTCTGAAAATTTTATTTTTCTTCCTTGGAGGAGTGCACAATTAGTGTTCTGGGGAGAAGAAAGGGAGACTTGATCTTGATGCAGTCTTGTACCTTGTGTAGAATGTGAGTTTGAATAAGGAGTCAAGTACACAATGGATTTGTCCACTTGGAGTTCAGGGTCCTAAAGATTAGGTTCTCTTAAAGGATATGGGAAACAGTTTTCAAGTGAGGAATTTGTTTGTTGAAGAGAAGGCTGCAATCTCTCCCCAGAACAGCATTCACACACACTCACCTAGATGCACTGTCTCCAGGCTCCTTGGTATTTGGCCATTTCCAGAGAGGTTTGTCCCCAAAGCAGCACTGGTTTCTACTGTCTTGTTTTTGTACTGGAGGAAATTTACCTCCATGCATTACAATACACATTTCTCTCAGAGAGCTTTGATTTCACTGCCATCATTCTCCACTAAGACTGGCTCATAAGACATCTGACACAGATAATGGTCATTACTAGCCTTCTTTGTATCTTCCTACCCTGTAGGGGCTTGAGCTCACTAATGAAAAGAACCAGGAGACTAAAAGCTCTCTCCTTCTTCCTGGGGAATTCCACTGTTGAGTAGGACTGGAGAACAAGCATCAGGTTGGCCCCTTATAGAACCTTTTGGAGATGACTTCCCCTCAGCAACTCTCCATTACACACATCCAGAAAGGCGACAGCCATCAGTATTCAGCCACTGGCAACACACACAGAAATCGTTCAGCGAGAAGAGAAACCTCCATCTCTCCATTACTGAACAGTGTGAAAATCTCTGGCCACTAATGGGGGTCCTTGAGGACTTTGGTGGACTAGCCTGTGCTGGATGAGCTGCCAGACCACAGCAACCTGATGTGAGTTTGATCCTGATCATGAAATGGAGCACTTTAGCTGCTTCTGCATCATAAACCTTTCCCGTACACGGTTCTGTGTATATTTATTCATTGAACAATCTTCACAATTATGACTTGATTGCAGCATAATGATCCCCTGAAGGGATGCGCAATAATTTCCTAGTCACTCATTGATTGCTGGACATTTAGGTTTTTTCCAGTGTTTCAGATTTATAAATAATGTTGCAAAAATATGTCCATTGCCTCCTTTCTTATTTATGTCATTTCCTTACTTTGCCTTCCCAAGGGTGAAATTACCGACTTCAAGTGTAAACATTTCAGTCAAACAAGTCCAAAGGGGAAGAACACTCTCTATATGCTTCAAAAGTAAACTATGAATCTGGAAAATACCAGTTGACTGGGGCTAAATCCCTGCACCTTTTTGTGTGAATAAAAAACAAAGGTAAACTTTCCTCTGCAGTGAATTAGCATCAGCCACACAGGCACTACCGGTGGGCTGACCAAGGAGACTTCAAGTGCAGGCCTGTGAGACAGCACAACAGAAAGTATCTTGCCCTTGGGTTTAGTTCAACATGCAGTTGCATTATCGTTTTCTCAGTCCCTAACTACCTCTGTGTGAACACAGCAGTGTCCGCTTGGCAGTGAGTCACATACCAAAGGATTGCTCAATTATTATGATACAGAAATAAAACTCAAATCATTTCCCCTGGCTAAACGAATGGAAGGTACCAAGTGTAAAATATGCCACCTAAGCATGTTTGGAGTTTAAGTGTCAGGTTTTTGATCAGGCGAGGTATTAGTATTTTGATGGCCTCAACATGCAAATGAACTCACAAAACACTCCTCCATCGCCTTCTTCCCCTGGTTTTTGGCAGTCAGGATGTGCTCATGGAACTTCCTCTCAAGGCAAATTCCTTCCTTACTTTACCATCTCCCTAAGGGAAGCATATTTCACAATAGTTACACTACAGTGATATTTGTTTCACTTCAACAAAAATTTATTGAGTGTGTATGCAGCGAGGCATATGGAAAGAATATGGGCTTGAGTATCATGCTGACTTGCTGTGTATCCAAAGAAATTTATGTATTATTTGCTAAATTCCATTGCCTTCATCTAGTAAATGAAATGAATAATTCCTCCCCTACAAAGAAAGTGGTAGAGAAATGTGCTGTGTATACACTAGGCGTCCAATAAATGCTAATTCTTGTTGTCGGGTCAAAGTGGAATACCAAAGTGAAAGATAAGTTTCCTTTCTAACTCAAATCTTAGCAGACAAGTAGAAACATAGCTATCATTCCAGACAGTCGGTGACAAAACTCCACTAAGGGGAAGTAAAATGTGAAGGAAAAGGTCAAGGAGAAAGATTCTTAATTAACTCATGGTCTAGACATTAGAATGAGATGGTGATAGAAACAGTGAATATAAGCATTGATCTGGATTCAAAGTCCTGAGTTTTACTGAATACCCTAACTACTTTGAGGCTAGGTTTCTTCACTTGGAAATGAAAACATGAATTAATATTCACTCCTTACAGAGTTCTGAAAATAGATAACACATTCCCAGCACTTGGGAAGCAGGTGCAGGAGAATTGCTACACATTTGAGGCCATCCTGATTTATACAGTAAGTTCCAGGCCAGCTAGCTCTACAAGGCGAGGTCCTATCTCAATATAAACAAACAAACAAGCCACAAGATGATGGGCTTGACTGGGTCATTTGTCAAGACTTTAAATGAGAATTACAAATTGAATTATCTGGGAAGCTCTGAAAAGTGGCAGGATAGGGGTGGAACGCAGAGTGAGTTAGACACACATCAGTTGAATTGGCTGAGGAAGCAAGAAGCTTGAGTAAAGATCTGTAGCAAAAGACATGTCCCACCAGGTGAATGAAGGACAGAGAAATAACACTGCGGTGTAAGCCAGACCAACATGGTCGATGGTTAGAGGAGCATGTGTCTAGTTTCCTTGAGATCATGTGCAGCTCTTGAAGCTTTTACTAACAGAAGTAAACCCAGACCCAGTTCAGAAATAATGTCTGAATGTCAATACCTAAGTTGTGAGAAAATTCTGCTTCCTGTAAACAAACAAACAACATAAAACAAAACTACAGTTGGAGGGCTGCCAGGCAGATTTAACCAAGGCTCTTAGGATGAGAATTTTATCCTGAACTATCCAGGTAGACCAGATGTAATCCCAAAGGTCCCAAAGAGGAAAGTGACCTTGGAAGAGGAGAGATAGGGAGATGAGGCCCCTGAAGGGGAAGCTGAACAGGGGCCTGCAGACAACCTGCAGAATTCTGCTGGGGAAGGCAAGGGCAGGGCTCCCTGGAGACCACCCTCAGGACCCTGAAGGGATCTGTTTGTGTTACCAGCTGCTCGCTTTGTGGAATAATTCCCACTGGCAGATGAGAACCAGTAGACACGCCACCTCTGCCTGCTCTTTTAGTTCCTCAGTTTCCATCTCTGTCCTCCACCTACACACACATGCATCATCAATAAATATATCGAAACTTTTCTCTTGGAATTTCTTTGGAAATGTGGTATCATTGCACCCAACATCTTAAAAGTTACTGACTCTGACTCCATTGTGAAGATTTCCTACACGCATATAATATACTTTGATCACATTTGCCCTTAGTCTCTAAGATGTAGCTGTAATGGTTGCACGCAGTACCTTCCTGGCTAGGTGTTCGTCTCATCACTTGGACAGTGGGTGGAATCCCAGTGGTGGGTTTTCAGCAGCAGGACTGAGAACACACGGTTACTTGCCAAACTCTGGTCTCTCCAAATACTATCATCTTTAAGATATAGGATGGATTTGTAAGACTTTTCTGGTTGCTCTTATTAAGTGTTTAGTTTGGCCTTTGTATAGCCTGGAGGAAAAGAAATATCACTAACTTTTAAATCCCATAAAAGCTACCAGAACCTGAAAAGGTAAAACATACATATTGCAAATGAAGGTGTTTTAAATAGGTACCAGCATTCCTTTGTGGCCCTACGTTTGTGTTTCCAGACCCTATGACTTCAGCCAGAAAACATTAAAATGAGTTCCTTGTACTATGCATGCTTTGCAGGTGAGGGTTGTCTGAGCTTTAATTTGATGTTTGATTCGCCCCAGGATTTTCAGGTGCTGCACAAGGAGTGAGGTTCAGAGCGTACCTCAGTTCTTGGTTGTCAGCCATTGGACGATGGCCATGGTATTATTAAACCATCCAAGCATGCTCGGTCTTAACCACAAAATTTAATTTTCCTCTACTGCAGGGACTAATCAACTACCATAGACTGAGAGACCTAAAGAGACTGTTTTTATCTGCAAAAAAGCTTTCCCCTTCAGACTGCAATGGAGCTAATTTTAGTTTTGTCTATCCTCAGGGTTGCAAACATTGATAGAAGTTCAGCTGGATGAAGAACGGATAAGCAGTGGAATTTATATGAATACAATATGTGGCATAAATTAAAGAAAGATGAAAGCTCCAACCAGAGTTCTCGGTGACACCTTAGCAAACCACGTTTCAGAAATCCACTCTCGGTAGTTCAAGTGCATGCGTTCATGTCATCTATTAGCTACAAGAACTATGTACCCATTCCCTCTTGCTTGCCTCACGAGGATTTCCCTCTTCTCCAACCCATTTTCTTTTCTTTTTTCCTTTGGCACCATCCTCGATTCTCTTCATATCCAAACCCTAGCTGTGAACTAGAGTTCATATTCAGCGCTATGGAAGCAGAAGCAGGATAAGGAGGGAATTTACATGCTTTGGTGCCTATGGTACTGGTCCTGGTCTGTCTTCAGAGGCCCTTTGTGAAGGGGAGCCACAGTCCCAATGGTGTTGGACCATTAGCTTTCAGGTACCTATTTCTGGCAACCGAATCCTTCCAAGTGATTCTCAAATTATCTATTGAACAATCGAGATCATTAATGAAAAAAGAAACTTATAGTCTTAAAACTTTTATAATTTTAAAATTAAATTTTATTTTAAGTTATAAACATAAAACGTATACATATAAAAATATGGAACTTTCTAAGTTTTCATGCCAACTTTGCACAGTGACCCTACTAACTTTTCTATATCATTCTGATTTTTATATGTATGTTATCACTGAGCACTCAACTGGTATCTCAAACCTGTTTAAAATAAAACAGGCACAAAAAGAAAGAAAGGAACTTTATGTTTTTGATCACTGAGAGGCAGCTACCAAAGAAGGAATGGCGCATAGCTTCGGTTGTTCTTAGACCATGCAATCAACATGGAAGAATGAAGTGGAGTGAGCTGCCTCTTGAGGTGGAAAAACTTTTGATTATGTGGATTACACGATCAGAAGCAGCAAATCCAACTGGCTCTGAGCCAAAAGGCAATTGCAGGAAGGGCACTGTATCTCTTGTATAGTCAAGGATGAGCTCATGGAGACATCAAAGGAAGGAGTTTCAAGTACAGCCCAGGATTGATTTGATTGCCTCAGGACACAAATTATTTGGCATAACACCAAAGATTGGGGTAAATTCCAAGTACTTATACAGGTGACCCAAGACTTATAGCTGCTTAACTTGCAACTATCATTCAGGAAACAATTAAGATGTAAGTCAAGGATCCAGTCTGCTGTGTGTACCAAGGACCCCCTGGGAGGATAAGGTTTGGGGGTCTGGCTAGAAAAATCAAACATAATTTTTGATAATTTTTACTGAAACATGCAATCAAGGTTCTGTAGGACTACTTTAAAAATGAACTTTTCAAAGCAATTTGTTCTTTGCAACATCAAACTTATCCAGAAAAAAACTAGTGTCTTACTGAATGCAAATATTTAATATATTTTCCCCAATAGAGTGAAAGTTGATTGTGACTGATGATTGAAATGCTATTGAATCAGACTACTACCCAGGATTCCAAAGAATTTTTATATTTATTTGACAAGGCATTGGGTTTCACAGGAAACTCAAAATATCATTAAAAAGTATTTGGTTCCTTTTGATTCTTAGTGGGAAGGACACTGTTGGGTGTCTATCTGCCATCACTCTTCTCTCTTCCTTATTTTGAGAAAAGTCCCATATTACTGGGTAGCATTGTGCCTCGTTCTAGGAAGTGGCACCTGATTGATGTAAGTCGATTCTGCATAAGCCTTTATTCCCTGCCATTGATTGATATAGGCATGGTTATAGCAGCCTGTTCTGACAACGGAAGGAATATAATAATGATGAAGAAGATAGTCTTGTCTCCCTGCCACCACTCCCAACTTCCCTTGCTGTTTGGGATGTGGCTCCTGCTTGGGGCATCAGTAGCTATTTTGATATCATTATTAGTATGAAGAGAAGCACAAGCCAGCAATCGCCTTTTCTAGCCTTCTTGTTCTGGGCATAATAAATGTTTGACATTTAAGTAATTTGTATGTGAGTATTCTGATGTATGCAACCCAAGGCAGTTAATGAAAACCCCATGGACTTTTTTTTTCCTCTAGATGCTTTACCATATGGCTTAACTCCTCAGAAGATATCAGAAAACAGGTTTGATATCCTTAGAGCAAAGAACCTCAATGATCACTTAATGGATTTTTCCTGCAGCTTAAACCAGAACAGTCTTCCTTTTGTGAAATTAACATGAATCACGGGTAAAGGACAGTTGTATTCAATTTAGTTTTAAAATGAAAGAATTATATTACATTCTGATATTTTGAAAATTAAGATAATCAAGAGGCAACACTTCTGTAAGTGAGAAGGATGCATTGAGTGGCATTCTATGAAGTTCTCTAATAAGCTCCGTTTTGCTATTTCTGAACTCTATTTGGTTAAGTTTCAAACCTGTGTTGCAGGAAATTAGGACATTTAAATTTTATTTATTAAGAGAGACATAATCTTAGTAAACTTCCCAAAGGAGAAAAATGTAAGGGAGATCACTCTGTGTCTCCCAGTTGTAACATTAATTCATGTTACCTTTAACCATAAGGATTTCTAGGGTTGGAGAGAAGGCTCAGTGGTGAAAAGCACTTGCTTACAATGCCCGACAGCCTGGGTTCGATTTCCCAATATATAAGGTAAAGCCAGATGCACAAAGTTACACATGTATCTAGAATTTGTTTGCAGTGGTGAGATGCCCTGGGATGCCTGCCCCCTTTCTGCCCCCTTTCTCTCTCTCTCTCTCTCTCTCTCTCTCTCTCCCCTCTCTCTCTCTCTCTCTCTTCTCTCTCTCCCCTTGCAAATAAGTAAATAAATAAATAAATAAATTTATGAAAAGAAGGATTTCTTTTTCTAAAATTTCTGGGAAACTTTCCAGGAAAAGGAGGCATGAGAGGAAGATGGAAGAGTGGAGTGGAGGCGTGTCAGAAGGGGAGTGAATGAGACGAGTCACTCCTCTGACTGTAAAGGTTGTATTGCACCTGTGGTGAATTTATCAGGAAGAGGCAGCACACCTCACATGACTCACAGAGAAAGTGATTTTGAAGGCCCTTCCAACATGATTGCTGTGGGGCCTTCATAGGAAACGTTGGCTTCAAAAGGAAAAATGGCAATTGAAGGACGTTCCTACCAAGAAAAACAATTAGAAGTATTCTTAATTGCCTGGAAATGATTTGTCATGCAGAATTGGCATGTGCGGGGCATTTATATAACTGCCTTGGAGGGAGCAGTGTTGTAATGCTGCTTATTTTCTTTGCACAGAGTGTACCGATAACACATTCTGGAGAGGCGATCTGATTTCCATTCCTACCCCTCCCTCCCCCTCCCCTCCTCCCTCCCCTCCCTCCTCCTCCTTCCCCCCTAACCCTTACCCCTCCCTCCCTCCCTCTATCCCTCCCTCCCACCCTCCCTCCCTCCACATGGTTTCTTCAGCTCTAGGCACTGGGGAGGGATAGAGGGGAGGAAGAGCAGGCATCAAATCACTGCAAGAGTCACTGACTGCTACTCGATGTATTTTATTATTTCAGGAATTCATTCAAAGCTGGGCTGCAATTACTTTTAAAAAAAGAAAAATAACGGGCTACTGACATGTATATGGTTTTAGAAATATAAGGTCTCATTTTCTCAGCTGGAATTTCCCCTACAACGTGCATTTGCATTACATTAGAGATACGCTTTTGGAAAAAGCAGATCACATGCGTTCTGACATTTTGACATTATCTGGGTCAGAGGGAACATTTAAAAGCAATAGCCTCACAAGTATCGAGGCTGCCTCACAGGCAAGCATTGCAGTGCATTAGGGAAGTCGGAGGCCAGCTCTGAGCATCTTCCTGCGCTGGCGATGTTTTATGACCTACCTGCCTAACCTAGACATTAATCTACTGAAGATGGATTGGCCTGGTCATGGTCCTCTGCTAACCTTCAATGACATGTACATTACCTAAATTGAAATCTGCACTTTTTCATGCCACGTATGGTTTGATGTGATGGTCCAAGGAATGTCGGGTGCATTAGAACCGGTTTTTATGTGGAGAGACGCTCCCTCCTATTTACCTTTCAGCAGAACAGCTGCAGGCTTTCCTTTGCACTTGACAATGAAGGCATTCATCCCCGCTGCTCAGCCCAAGAGGAGCTCCCCTGACCAGCTCAGAATTGCATGGCCTTTCTCAGGTATGTAAGCAACTCTGGGCCCTTCCTGTTCCCAGAAGTGCCAAAGACATAATGAAAAAGGAATGCAGAAGTTTTCACCTGTTATGATTGTCTCATAAAGTCTCGTACAATGAACTCTTTGTCATCTTCTAAGAAGGGGTCACTTGTAGTGTCAGTGACTACACGAGCGCTTTATGTGCATGGAGAGACCTCAGGAATTCCTGTGATGCTACAAGTAAAATCTCATCGAAGTTACACAACATGCCTATAGTTTTCTAATCCTCTATGCTCTAGTTTCCCGACATGACACGCTATTTACCCTGCAGTTACTTTTTTCTTTCCCCTGAATGGCCAGGGGACTTGATTTGTCCTGGCCTCTCTTGAATCGGCACAATAGCTGGGGGTCCAGGAACAAGGAAACAATGGGTCTATATGAAACTTTCATTCCTGAATTTGGCTGGTTTATTCTGCACACTCTGGATGTCAAGGGCATGGGCTTTATGCATGGACAACTGGAGGTGAAACCGTCCTCCTCCGTATATAGTAGAGATGTGTGAAGATATGAAGGCCAAACGGGATTCTATAATCATTCATTCATCCCACAGTTACTTATGAAACACTTCCAAGAACTAAGCACTGCCTATGCCTCCAGCTGTTGGGGATCCATACTATATCCTACTTTCCTGGAACCTAAAGGGCTTCATCCAGGAAAGCATTTAGCATAAAATGCCTGGTACATAATAAACACACCATAAATTTCCTATTATTATCATAATTACTGTAATAAAAGTATTGAGTCACATTTCTACATTTCCTTCTGTGGACAGCTTATACCGTCAGCAGGAAGAGCAACAGAAGGGTTAATTTCAACAATGGTATTGACACACTCCAGAAGAGTTTACAGCGGACCTTTGAGGACTCACACTTTCCATGCAGTAACTTTTGTACAAACATCAGGTCTCTGTTTTGGCAATCAAATGCATCTGTGGAACTCTGGATGTTTTCACATCTAGGTTATTGAGAACCAATTGCATACCAGACACTTTTGCATTGTGTAAGTCTGGAAAGGCAGTCCTCAAGTCTTTCCAGTTATTTAAAATCAGTATGGTTCTCTATAATGTTTTTGGAATAACATCATAAAAAGAGAAATGATCATACTCCCAAGCACAAATGCTTTCCATGTTTAAAGTGGCACAGTTGAGAGTCAAGGAACTGGATTTAGCATCATGAATCGTCCTGCCATAAAATTGAACTCACTTGTTTACTGAAGCTGCTTAAAATAAGAATGCATTGCCTGGCAGGAGCCATTGCAATGGTGCTGCAAAGGCTTCTGACATAGAAGTGAGGCGTGTTCGGTGAATAGGTGAAAAGAACGAAAGGGGAAGGGGCTGAGGTAGCTGGGCAGGAAAGCTGTACACCTGCTGAAGATTTACCTGGCTTGTGCCAATTCCGTTTGTTCCCACTTTCTTAGGCAATAAACTTCCTTGGTGAGTAATGGATACACCTACCAATTTAGAAAATTAGATGGTTTCCGTTCCAGGGACTCAGATCCAAAGAGGTGTGGAGAGCTGGAGGCTCTTTGAATAACCCAAATTCTCCTGAGTAATTCTCTAGAATTTGTCTCACTGGCATCACAAAGCTTTGCAACGTGCAGGACAGTTGAATGGAGATACTCTGATGAACACATGGAGAAAGGGCATTGCTAAGAGCAAAGAATGACATGTAGCATGTCTGCCAGAAAACATCCTGCAAAGTTCAAGGGAAACGGACCTGCTGAACACGTATTCTCTCAAACTGAGAATAATGGTAGTTCAACAAGGCCTCAGATTAATAAATCTAAGCACCTCCCCACACACATCCACACACAGGCACACATGTATACCTATGTAAGTTGGCCTCAAACTCTCCATCCCTCTTGCCTCTATCTCCCAAGTGGTTAGCATATGCCACCATACTCACTTATAAAATCTTTTTAGATTTAGATTTTAAGGACTAAGAGTGATAAAAGCAAACCTATGTGTAGGCTGAATTTTAAATTTAAATGTAGTTTTCTGGTGTTTTTCCCTTTTGGGCATTATAAAGTCCTTCCTTTGCCTTCCTTGGACATGGCTCCATGATTCTTGAGAGATTTTAGCATAAGGTGTCTGGAAAGCTCCCCAGTCATCTGAAACATCTTTGTGGAAGTGAAACTATCACACAGGTTCGAAGTCAAGTGCCTTTGCTTCAGATGGAGATGAGACAGAAGTCTCTTTACATCACAGGAGCTTAGGATGAAGATGAGAACAGAAGACTCTTCACTTGTGGAGTTCCCTGTTCCTTCCACCAGACCTGGTAGTGTAACAAAGGGTACCAACTCCGATGTAACCACTGACATAGATTTTTTGCCGAACCGCCGGTCCTGAGGTGTCAGGGACAGAAGACACAGAGAAGAAATCACGTTCTAATTAAGTTGGTGCAGAGGCAATACCATATTTCTCTTATGGTGAAAACTGTAGTGTGTCAATAAGGATGCACCAAATTAGCTTTAATTACAAAAATCCAAAAGCTCCAGGGGCTTTGACCATTAAGGTGACTTTGAGTTTATCCTATACATCCAACTTGGCTCTTCTCAACCACATCTCCTGAGGATCCTTTGAGATTTTAATTATAATTCCAACAGGAAAAAATGAGAGAATAAATATGTGAACACTGGCTTTTTAGTGTGTCCATTTAGTGGCAATATATACTTCATTGTCTCCTGATTTTTTGGTTAAGTAAATTATATATTCAAACATAATTTTAAGGGGGTAAAGAAGTTAATATCCCATATTTTAGGACTGCTACAACCAATAAAATCATTAGCTAAAGCAAGATTCATAAAAGTCATGTCCATTGGTGTTCGTTATCTAGGGGCAAATTAGAATCCATGAAAAATATTTTACCGGAGACATATTTAGTTGTTGCATTTCAGGGAATAAAATATTGATACTTAATATTTTGAAACCAGGGATGTGTGAGCAAGACGATTATCTGCTTCACAATGTCATTGAACTTGAGATTGATAACCCCCCCATTAGGATGCTGACTTTCTTAAACTTCTTGTCCTAAGAAAATCCATGCTCAAACAGAAATCAGGAAATACTATAAAGCTTTAGTAATTTAAACTGTGGTATTGGTAAAGGAGTAGATCAAATAAATAAGTTAATAGAAAAGACGAGAAAGTTTGAGAACAGTGACATTTCAAAATAATAGAGAACAAAAGGCTGTCTATCCACTTGTGGAAGGGGGAATAAATCTTATGTGTTTACCTTACATGGTTTTCTAAAGTAAATTCCAGATGGATTAAACACGTAAAAGCAAAAAAGATAAAAGTAAAATTTGTATTAAAATAAAATATGAGCATATTTTATGAATAAAGGGTGAAAGTTCTTCTTAAA
>PVHP010006048.1:0-35767 GCA_004024765.1 Zapus hudsonius
GATTAGGGTCAAAGGAAACATTAGAAACTGTCAAGTATAACTCCATTTTATAGAAGGAAGTATACATATCATTCCATTTTGGCATCCTGATTATAATTTGGTTTGCTTTGCTTTTTGAAACAGGGTTTCATGTGACCCCAGCTGGCCTGGAGCCTGCTATGCAGCTGAGGATAACCGTGAACTATTGATCCTCCTTCCTTTACTTCCCATGTGCTGGGATTACAGATGTATACCACCACACCTGGCTCACCCTCTGGCTGGGGTTCTTGCCATTAGCTAGTTTTAGAAAATAAGAAACATTTCCTTTTTTTTTTTTAATACAAATCCTTTCCTGGCGAGGTGGCTCATGCCTTTTTTAAAAAAATATTTTCTTTATTCATTTTCAAGCAGAGAGATACAGGCAGAGAGAAGGGGGGCACCAGGGCCACCACCTTGTGGGTCTGGCTTATGTGGGTACTGGGGAATTGAACCTGGGGCCCTAGGCACTGGAGGCAAGTGCCTTAACCGCTAAGCCATCTATCCAGCCTGAAACATTTCCTTTTAACAGTGTTAACAACTTAAAACTAAAGAAATTGTTAATGGTAGAGAATTCAAACAAATTCTTTCAGATTAGTTCTACCTAAAGGACATCACATTGCCTTCTTCACAGGCCCAAGGCAGGGCTGTGGGGCAAGCACTTGTCTGAACTGGGATGAAAAGTAGGGCAATTAGGTTCAGAGACTACTCTGGAGAGTAGGATGTGTCGAGAAGATGTCCAACCGAGGGCATGTAGAGCAGGAGGAGATCCACGCCTGTAAGTCTGAATGGATGAGGAGGCCTGGTGGCAGAGGAGAGATCATACAAGGGCATCAAGTTTCAATGTAGACTGGAGCTGTGGTGTGTAGCTACAGTTCCATATACTTGGGAGGCTGAAGCAGGAGGATCACTCTAAGCTCAAGAGTTAGAAATCAGCCAGCGTGATGAGAGTTTATCCAGAGATAGGACAAGGGTGGACAGGGGAGAGGAGAAGATGGAAAGAGGAGAATGGCAAAAAAGAGAAAGGAAGAATGAATGAATGAAGGGAAGGAAGGAAGAAAGATTTTATTTTTTGAGAAAAGAAATACATTTTATTATTCACTGGAAATATTGCATGCACCTTTACAAATTAGCTATTTAACTATCTCAATAGCATCTTTTTTGTTTGTTTGTTTGCTTGTTTGTTTTTGAGGTAGGGTCTCACTCTAGCCCAGGCTGACCTGGAATTCACTATGTAGTCTCAGGGCGGCCTTGAACTCATGACAATCCTCCTACCTCTGCCTCCCGAGTGCTGGGATTAAAGGCATGTGCCACCACGCCAAGCTCAATAGCATTTTAACAGATTGGTGGTAGTAGAAACACTGCCAAAGACAAACTTTCTGAAATGCATTTACAAAAATTCATGCACAAAACTATCTTGCACCTTTAAAAATAAATACTCAAAATATCTTCAACCAAACCTCCAAATTTAGCTTTATACAGGCAATTTCAACAGGTGTCACCTGACCTGGCCACCCAGTCAGCAGTTCCAACCCCAGGACTGCATTCCTACATGGGCTGTAGCACTCCAGGGTTGTCTACAACATGCCCCAAACTCCAGAACCATGAGCCCAGCCAGGAACAGGGAAAAAGTGCTCCTATAAAAAGAAGAGTCTAGAATGACAGTCATCAGCACCCTGGAGGGTGCTACCTTAGTGTTCCTTTTCAGTGGAGTCCAGCACAGCTTGAGGGCGCCAGAGGCTGATATCTCTTGGTTCTTATCTATACTGTGAATCCCAACAGGAACACCTGGCTGAGACCTAAGCAAGCAGAATCTGGGGTGTTTGGACCTACCCTGGCCTTTTAGGTCTCTGCATGGGAAAGGTTTTTTGATCTTTGTTTGTTTGTTTGTTTTTTGAGGTAGGGTCTCACTCTAGCCCAGGCTGACCTGGAATTCACTATGTAGTCTCAGGGCGGCCTTGAACTCATGGTGATCCTCCTACCTCTGCCTCCCAAGTGCTGGGATTAAAGGCGTGTGCCACCATGCCCGGCAGTTTTTTTTTTTTTTAATTCAAATTTTTGCCCATTTCCAAAGGAACCAACAAAAACTAGACTTCTCTTTCTTACAGGCCCCAAAATTCAACACTATAATACTAAACTAAACTTCAATGATACCAAAAGCTAAATAGTTGTCTAAGATTTGAAAAGGGCCCAGGTAGAGAGCTGATTGCTAAAGTGGAAAAATTTCTCACCAAACTTAGTTATAACTACAACCTAGGTTTGTTGAATGGCGATACATCTGGACAAAATCTAGCATATACTATACTCAAGGGGACAGGTTCTATACTTTGGAGTTATTGTCTTTTTGGTGACTCATTTTCTTGAGTATTCCTTCCTCCACCACAGTTTCCCCCTGGAGAGCAATTCAGGGAATCAAGAACAGGAAGTCAGGGGAAGAATACTAACTGGAAGGGCGATTTCTTCTTAAAAATTCTGTTTCTTTCTTTTTTTTTTTTTTCTGAGGTAGGGTCTCACTCTAGTCCAGGCTGACCTGGAATTCACTATGTAGTCTCAGGGTGGCCTTGAACTCATGGCAATCCTCCCTACCTCTGCCTCCCGAGTGCTGGGATTAAAGGCATGCGCCACCACGCCTGGTTTTGTTTCTTATACCTAGAGAAAGAAGTTTCTGTGTCTCCTAACCTTTCTACATGTGCGATTGTTGGTTATTTATAAAACCAGCTTTAGGGCTGGGAAGATGGCACAGTGGTTAAAGGTGCTTGCTTGCAAAGCCTGTATCAGTCCAGTTCCATTCCTCAGTACTCTCAGAAAGCCAGACAACAAAGAAGCCGATGTAAGAGGTCCCGGTGTACCCATTCTCTCTCTCTTTTTCTTTCTCTTTCTCTCCGTTGCAAATAAATAATTAGAAATATTTTTAAAACCATTGTTATTTGTGCAACACATAATAAATGAAGGATTCTTTAAAGTTATTCATTCTATACTGGGAAACAAAAAAGGTATGGAAAAACATCTTGGGCACTAGTGAAGCAAAGGGAATTACATAAAATAGATGAGCACACATAATATAATTTTATCTTAATTTTTTCACACAACTAAACACATTTTGGGAATTAGTGAACTTTCACACTCCAGTGACTAAAGGTACCCCATACCATATGGCTTTTCCCTCTTACACATAGAAGAGTATAGACATGGGATAGACCCAGACCTGAAACTTCAAATAAATGTTCTTCACAAGCTTGCCACATTGACCAAGTTATTTGAGGTTCTATTCAAACCATTGATTCATAAAAGTGGGAACTTTAAGAATGAAAATAACCAGTGTACAGGATGCCATGAGGCAGTCCTGTGTCCAAACATAATCTTACTTCATACTCAAAGCCACAGAGGAATGCATTGCCATCTTCATTTGAAAGGATCTTGACTAACTGTAGGATAAAGTTGAAATCCTTGCTACATGTGTTCTCCTGCTGGGCTGAAACTTGGAACTGCAAGAACTGTGAAAGTGCAGCAAGTTTATGTGGTAAGCACCAGGGAGTTATTCTGCATAGCCTATTGTTTGGTCCCTTACAAAAATAGAACAGAACCTCTCAAGCAGATGCCTTTAGATGTAGGAGGTGGGAGGAAGCATTGTCTGGAATCCTGCAGCTCAACTATTTTGAACCTTGACCATTATCATCAACTTCCAGCTTTGGTGATTTGCCATCAGAGAGATGCAAAGAAGCACAGATATGCCTCATTTTTTCTAGAACAGTTTTCCTTCCATTAAATCAATATCCATAAGCAAGCTCAGAAAATCCAGAGTCCTGGATAGCCTTCATACTTCTGAATATTAGTATATTCACAGAGAAATTATTCAAACGAAATTCTGTTCCGCATGGCAGGAATACAGCTTTGACAGAGAACTATTGCCTTGCTTTAAGAGGATTATATTCTTCAAAAAAAATCGGTTGAAGCGTGCATCCTTATCTGTTCTCTTTTGCTTTATCCTAGCAAGTTAACGAAACCAAGAATGACAAGATACATGGAAAACCTGCATCTCGAGCCATGATTTTATTCCGAAAATCAAATCTATTTTTAACAGATACTGAGAGCCAGGAACTAATTTTTACACAGAATTATGCATTCATGAAAAAACTGTGAATGAACCTACTGCTTGTTTAGGGAACTCGAAAAGTGATGGAGTAAACTGCCACCTAGAGTTGAGGTTTGAATTCTGCTCAACATATAATGTCAAATGATCCTGTACACTTGAGATTTTTAACATGTACATAGGCTTTCTTTGCTATGGAGTACATCTGGTATCTCTAGGGATTTGAAGCCTTACCAAAGGGGAGGGGGCAGTCTAAGACTACTAGCATTAACATGTTATTGTATCATTTATTTATAAAAATAGTCTTTGAGAAGATGTTTAATATATTAACAAATACAAATGCTCCAAAAGCCAAAAGTCATTATTCAGAATGTCTTACAAATCTCTGAAACAAAAATAACCTATTGGTTTTGGTGTTCGTTTAGCTCCCCACATAGAGCCAGAGGTTCCTGCTTCATATTGGATCACATCGGAATCCACGACAAAGGCTGGGCAATGGCTCTTTGGTTGAAAGAGCTTACTGTTCAAGCCTAGGGACTGGAGTTCAATGCAGTAGCATATGTGTCTGTGGTCTCTGTGAGCCGAAGGACAACATGGGATATGTAGGCAGGAGAATCCCAGAACCTTGTGGGTCAACCAGCTTCTGGGGAGGAAAGCAACCAGAGAGACTCTTTCTCAAACAAGATGAAAGAAAACCGCCAACATGTCCCTCACCCCCATCACCACACACAGATATGGGTGAACTGCTCAGATTTAACTATTAGAGTTCATTGTCCTTCTAAAGCCTGGAATGCTGATATAAAATCACATCCTTATCTGAGCTCCCGAGATTAATGCAGCAGCCAGAACAGAGCCCAGATGACTTAAAAATCTGCTTCCCACACCAAATTTATACCTAGCCACGATGGAAATAATTCTCCACCTAGCCTCCAGGTGCAGCAGGCATCAAGTTTGACTTCTCTCTGGGGATAATGGTACTGCTTGATTTTTTAAGGTCAAGCCCAGAGTGTCTGGCCTGAGAATTTAGATATGAGCTATCTCTCTCTATGTTGTATGTTTATCACCTGCGTAGGCTTTTGTTTTTGTTTTTCTAACTCCTACCCAGTACCTGCCTTATCTTTAAATCTCTTGGTGTGTAGAAAAGAGTTGTTGAGTTTTTTTCTGCCTCATAAAAAGACCTACTTCTTTCTCCTACTGGAAGACTTCCTCATTCTTGTTCTCCCCACCCACTTCTCAGAACAAACTTATTATCCTCATTCTGCCTCATAAAACTCTTTCAACATTCCTTTCCCTTCATCTCAGTTATTCTGTTTATAACTTCTTGGCCAGTGTCTGGAGGGAAAAACTTTTAAGCTTAGACCTGCTTCTCTTTGGTTTTCTTTACATTTTATTTTTAGTTATCATACAAAATAATGGGTTTTGTTATTGTGTTTTTTTAAATTGTATTTATTTGCAAGTGGGGGAGAGAGAGAGAGAAAGAGAGAGAGAGAGAGAGAGAGAGAGAGAGAGAGAATGCACACCAGAGCTTCTTACCTCTGTGAAAGAACTGCAGACACAAACAAGTGCCATTTTGGCTTTACGTGGGTACTTTGGAATCCAATATGGCTCTCATGCTTTGCAAGCAAGTGTCTTTAAGCACTAAGCAATCTCTCCAGCCTTCATTGAGATGCTTTCATACAGATGAATCATTGTGTTTTGTTTATATTCATCTCCCATCACCCTTTCTTGTCCCCAACCTCCTCTGGCCCCCATCCTTCTCAAAATGATTCCCCTCTGCTTTCATATTACATGATCTATTTGAATCTAGATTTCACATGGGAGAGAGTATGTGATATCTTTCTTTTAAAACTATATCGACCACTTGTTTCCATTTCCCTTAAGCTGTGCCCAAATATCCTTGCATCTCTTCCATCTTCTAGAAACTCTGATGCTCCAAAGTCCAGAAGAGAAGCAGGACAGGCTTCCTTCACACCACCTAGAAGTTTCTACATGACTGAATGCAATCTGTCACTTCTTCTTCTTTGACATTTGTACTTTATTCATTCTGTCACCTTGCCTACAAGTACCTCTGCATCTTCTACCCCTCCGTTAAGCTACCCTGGTCTATTTTAGTGCCTCTTAGTTTTTGTCCCTCTGTCCAATCCTTACCATATCTTACAACATGGCTTGACCACAACCTGTGTGAGACACTCAACATGCTTAGTATTATGTGTCTGTTTATTTTTTAAAATGTTCCTTGAGAGAGATATCATTATCATTTCCATGCTACATACCTTTTCCTTTTTCCTTTAGCCCAAAATCATGAAAGAAATCTCAGTTAAAAAAAGTCCCTTAATACTAGCAGATGAGAACAATAGTCATGCTCTTCTTGAGATTAACTAGATTAAAATGGTGTGTGATAACTAGGTGTGAATATCCCAAAGGAATGCAGTTCATGAGTGAAAAGCTGGGGCTTGAACCTGCAAACCTTCCAGAGTTCTCAGCCACGGTCATGGGTAAGTGCCACTTCCAGGTCTCACCATTTGTCCTAACTTGTCTTTTTCACTACTGTAATGTAACCATGACTGTCAAAGTAGAGGAACTAATCTAGCTTTAGTGTGCTCTGAGAAGGGTTAGGGAAAATCAGCTCCCCTGAGATGATGCCACAAACAAGCAGTGTGAATGAAGGCAGAATGGTATGAAGCTGATAGCCAGTGGGAAGGATGACAATAGTTATGCTCTTCTTGAGATTAATTCTAGTCTGGAAATTTTAAAACCATCTTGTCTTTCATTATCACGGCTCACACACACAACAAGAACAACAACAAGCTGGGCGTGGTGATGCACGCCTTTAATCCCAGCACTCCAGAGGCTGAGGTAGGAGGATCGCCATGAGTTCAAGGCCATCCTGAGACTCAATAGTGAATTCCAGGTCAGCCTGGGCTAGAGTGAAAAACAAACAAACAAAAAAGAACAATAACAAAATGTGCCGGTACCTCATGTTTGAGAAGGACTTGAAATTTGCAGAGCAACTCTAAGTATTAATTAGATGACATCTCTGTGAAGCAGGCCAGCACTTTCATCTTTCAAAGAAGATAAACAGGACACAGAAAAATAAAACAGTCATCTGTCTCACGTCATGAGCTTGCTCGGGTTTGAATTGACTTCCTGCCTGCCAGGCCAAGCTACAACAAACAAAATATTAAAATACTAATTTGTATATTGTTAAGTATCAATGAGTCATCAGGGCTTCCTGGGCTTCATGACTCTGAACTTTGCATTTCATGCTCTGACTGCCTGAGTAACCTTCCTTTCCAGCCCCTTATTTTCCTAGCTACTTTCTGCTTGAGCTTGATTATTTGACATATAAGCAGCCATCTCTGCGGAGCCTTGCTTGGCCTTGCTGTCTTATTTAAAGTCTCCTACTCTGGATCCCATAGCATCCTGTGGCTCAAATGGACCCTATCCTCTAATGGACTTTCTAATCCTACCATCCAACCATAGGCAGAGAGCTGAGATCCTGGCAAGAGATGAGCCACCACAGCCATATCGTGGAGGATCCATATGGAATCCCACAGAGAATGACAGGATGAACAAGACACCCACAGCCACAGCCATTCAATCAACACAGGATAAGCCAGGGTGTTAGAAACCAACAATTTTCGACACAAAGACCCCTAAGCTCACAACCTTAAAGCAGCCTTAATACTCACCCACCACAACTCGGAACTGAGCCGAAGAGGGGGCAGAAAGATTGTGAGAGCCGTGGTGGGGGAGACTATCAGAGGCATGACACCCCTCAGTAATAACACACTTGGGCCAGGAGAACCAGACTGAGTGCTAGGCTACCCAGGGTCCCCTGCCACAAGGACTGATCCAGACGACCCACAGAGGAGGATATTCAGCTGATTGTGGATGGGGAGGTGGGGCATTGGGGAATTGGGGATAACAACTCATTGTTTGCCCACTAAATAATGTAACTCATTATGGACAATAAATATATATTAAAAAAAAAGAAAAACTTTGTTCCTTTGTTCTCTATTCTCTAGCACACTGCCTAGCACATATTTACTCCATAAGGATTTTTGAATGAAGAATGCAAATACATTAGTCAGAATAGGAGAAAATATACCATAATATCAAACACAGCCTGGGTATACTGCTCACTGTGATAAACTTCATTATCAACATGACTGGTTTGGAATCCCCTAAGTGACACACCTTTGGATGTGTCTGTGAGGACATATCTAGAGAGGATTAAGCATGGCAGAAGAATGTGGGTGCCAGCATCCCATGGGCTACAGTACCAGACTGAATAAAGGGGGGAAAAGGAGAAAGAGAGCTGAGAACCAGCTATTGTAGTCAGCTTTCTCATTGCTGCACAGCAATGAACCAAGCCAAAAGCAGCTAAGGGAGGAATGGGTTTATTTTGGATTACAGACTGGAGGAGAGACTCTATCAAGGCAGAGAAAATGACAGCATGAGCAGAGGGTGGACATCACCTCCTGGCTAACAGCAGCAGTCTGAGAGTGTGCCCAACAATGGCAAGGGGAAGCTGACTCTAACACCTATAAGCCTGCTCCCAACAACTGCTTCAACAAGGTTCTAATACCCAAGTTGCCATCAGCAAGGGACCGAGCATTCAGAACTCGTTTGTTTGTGGGGACACCTGGATCAAACCATCACACCAGCGTTCATCTCTCTCTGCTTCCTGACTCCACAACCATTGTGACCAGCAATCTCATGCTTTCTACCTTTCCAGTCATGATGGTCTGGATCCCCTCAAGCCATGAGCCACAAATAAACCCTTCTTCCTTTAGTTGCTTCTGTTGGGTATTTTGTCACAGCAATGAGAAAAGCAACGAACTACTTAATCTAAATGTCCAACAAAGGTGAGAGAGGAATGACCTAGGGGTGCAGACAGACAAGACTCCACCATCTTGCAGGGCTGCATTTTCCAAAAGACAGACTTCTAGATTGCCACAGAAGGAAACAATGTGGGAAGAATGTACCCTGGAAACAAAACTTTCTTTCTTTTTTTTTTTTTTTTTTTTTTTTTTTTTTTTTTTTTTTGGTTTTTCGAGGCAGGGTCTTGCTCTAGCCCAGGCTGGAATTCACTATGTAGTCTCAGGGTGGCCTTGAACTCACGGCAATCCTCCAAACCTCTGCCTCCAGAGTGCTGGGATTAAAGGCGTGCGCCACCATGCCCAGCAAAACTTTCTATGATAGCAATTTCCAATTCAAAAGTCACTGACTATAACCACCAATGACACCTGGAACAGACTGTCCTGCACTTAGCTCACTCCATGGTCTACTCACACTCAATGGCCACCATCTGGGACTCTTTGATAGCCCAGAACTAGAAGTGCTAATGACTCTTGATTAATGACTTTCTTGTGCGAGAATATTAACTCAAAATACCAGACAACCTATGAGGAGAAAACAGTCTATTTTGCCTCACGTGTTTGGACGTTTCACAGGTGGAACCCATCGTGCCTACCCACTGAGAGACTATGTAGAAATGATACTTGTAACTTATTTGTTTTACTCTGTCTGGCTTCAATCCCTTTCTGCTATAGTTTGGACCTAGAACACAAGAGTCCATATGTCAAAAGTGCGGTACATAGCCGAGCACTATTAGGAAGTGGTGAAACATTGAAAAGATCATTAGTGGCGTGCCCTGAAAGGGCACTATGCAACAAGAGTTTCTTCCTTTTCATTTCTTTTTGATACTTAAAGATGAGGTGATTAGGCTTCTTTCATGTCTTGCTACAGTCCCAAAGCCATGGAGATAACCAAACATGGACAGGAACCTCCAAACATCTGGACCAAAATAAACCTTTTTCTCATTATAGATTGACTGCGAAAGTATTTGTTACAGAAATGGGAAGTTGACTAACACACTTACTTATCAGTCTTTCTTGAGAATATTTTCTGAGAATATTTTTATTTATTTGCAAGCAGAGAGAGAGAGAGAGAGAGAGAGAGAGAGAGAGAGAGAGAGAGAGAGAGAGAGAGAGAGAGAGAGAGAGGCATGCCAGGGCCCCTAGCCACTACAAACAAACTTCAGAAACATGTGCTACTTTGTGCATATGGCTTTATGTAGGTACTGGCAAATTAAAACCAAGGCCTAGGTTCTGCAGGCAAGCACCTTAAATGATGAGCCATCTCTCCAGCCCAAAATATTTTCTTAATACATTAATTGCATACACATTTTTGTCTTACAGTTTGCACCTAGAGGCAGTGCTACTTAAGTAAAATTTGAGCATCACTTTTCTGGAAAGAAAGAAGTTATACTGGGAAACCCTATAATGTCTAGCACAGAGTAATCATTAACAACTTGATAATTTAGCCAAGGGTTAGATGTCATGGGCCCAGCTATCAAATTCTTGCAACAACACAGGATAAGCCAGTGAGACAGAAACCAACGATTTTGACACAAAGACCCCTAAGCTCACAACATTAAAGCAGCCTTAATACTCATCCACCACGACTCAGGGAACTCTGCGGAAGAGGGGGGGAAAGATTGTGAGAGCCGTGATGGGGGAGACTATCCAGAGGCATGGCACCCCTCTAGGGCCAGGAGAACCTGGCTGAATACTAGGCTATCCATGGTCCCCTGTCACAAGGACTGATCCAGACGACCCATGGAGGAGGTTATCCAGCGGAGTGGGGAGGGGAGGGCAGCGGGGAATTGGGGATAACAACTCATTGTTTGCCCACTAAATATTGTAACTCATTATGGACAATTAAAAAAAAAAGAAAGAAAAAAAATTCTTGCAACAAGGACTGGATGAGGAGGAAAAGACAGTATTACATGAGGAAAGGGTCATCTAGCAGAGTGAGTTACCTCTGAGTAAGACTCTGGGGAAGCAGCCCAAAGAACAAAGTGCAAAGTTCAAAGAAGCTGGAGCATGCTTCTAACAGAAGTCATTATCTGATTAGAGTCAATTAGGTAATAGTGACTTAGAAGGCAGGTAATGCAAGGCCTGTCATGCCAGGGTGCAAAGTTTATACAGAGAAGTAAAATACCAGAAGTTCATTTGTTGGCAATTGAGTTCTGAGTTATTTCACAATAGGTCCTTAGTCAAAGACTAATAATTTTGGGAATTAGGAGCTAGGATATAATGTCATGATAAGAAGGTGGTAGGAGTGCTGGAGAGATTGCTCAGCCATTAAGGTCCTTGCCTGCAAAGCTTAAGAACCTGAGTTTGATTCCCCAGTATCCACATAAAGCCAGTTGCATAAAGTGGCACATGCATCTGGAGTTCATTTGCAGCAGCTGGAGGCCTTGGTGTGCCCATTCTCTCTGTCTGTCTCTTCTCCCTATCTCTCTCTGCTTGAAAATAAATAAGTAATATATTTTTTCAAAAGATGGCAAATGCTATATAAAGTCTCTGGGTACTAGACAAGCTTGCTAGAGGCTCCAGTTTAGGTGAGGAATGAGGTAGGAAGGAGAGGTCAGAATTGACTGAAGTGAGCAGCATTGTGAGTCAGGGTAGAGGTACGCTGCACCTGGGGGAACAGCTTTGCCCAGCTCCTTGGATACTATAGCTGGCTGGTTTGAGATTTGTAGGGTTCATCCCAGATACCTTTGGCTGACTTTGCATGCTCTGCTGAGGAGAAGCTAAACCTTCCATTGGGTAGTGATTCCTTCAGCAATAAGGTCCACAAAGAGAAATATTTTCTATTAAAATTATAGTCAGGGCTGGAGACATGGTCCAGTGGTTAAGGCGCTTGCCTGCAAAGCCTAACAACCCAGGTTCAATTCAATACGCAAGTACCCACGTAGCGGCTGGAGGTCCTGGAATGCCCATTCTCTTTGTCTCTCTTCTCTCAATCTCTCTATCTGCTTTCAAATAAACAAATAAAAAAATTAAAGCCTTCAAGCCATCATTGGAAAGGCTTTCCCTAAACCCATGTTTTAAATGAATTTTATACAGATTTCCCTCAAGGTTTCGTATAGTTTAGCATTTTACATTTAGATACCAGATGCATTAAGAGAACTCTTTTGTATGGATAAAATTTGAATCTAATTTTGTATTTGTTTCAAAATTTTTTGAATATATATATATACGCATATATATATATATATATTCTATCATTTCTCCAAGTGATTTAACTTGCCATCTTTTTTTTCATTTACCAAAATTGATATATACTTGGACCTATTTCTGGATTTGACATACTGTTCCTCTGGTCTCTCTATCCATAAACCCACATCATAATTTTTAAAAAATTACAGAAGTTTTGCAGTGCAGTTTATATCAGTAAAGCCAGTTTTCCCTGACTAAATGTTCTTTTTTCCCATTTTTTTATATTGTTTTTGTTTTTTCGAGGTAGGGTCTCACTCTAGCCCAGGCTGACCTGGAAATTCATTACATAGTCTCAGGGTGGCCTTGAACTCATGGTGATCCTCCTACCTCTGCCTCCTGAGTGCTGGGATTAAAGGCATAGGCCACCATGCCCAGCTTAAATGTTCTTTATTTAGAATTTTCCTACCTATTCTTGACTTTGACTTTTACCCCTATAACTTTAAAATTAGCTAGTCTTCATCAAATAATAAACAATGTTGGGTTATTTTTATTACCATCACATTCAGTATATGTATTAAATTGGAATTTGAATATTTGAGTTGTTGAGCTTTCCGTTTTCAAGATGCAGGAATATCTTTCCACTGTTTCAGCTCTACATTTGGAAGATAGGGCTATTTTATAGCTTTCTGCATGTACGTTAGCACATTTTATCTTATGATTATTTCTAAATATTGCATTTGACTTTTTAAAAAACATGTTTCTTCAGTTATACATCTTAAGACATTATTGTTTCTAACTGTATAAACTTGTTTTTTTAAAGGCTAACCCAATGTGTTTCTTTATTAAATTTTTAAAATTTGTGGTAGTTTTAACACTGAATATCTGCTGTCCTTAACATACCAATACATGGTGTCACTACTCTTGCTTTTCCAATTCTTATACTTCTGCTCATGTTTTCCTGTTTGATTACACCAGCTCATAACTCCAGTCCAAGTGGAAAATAATGGAACATTATTTGCCTTGTTCTTCCTTTATAGGGCAGCTGCTAGAAATTTTCTATGCAAACTAGGACTTGAACATCTATTTTATTTAAAAAATCAGAGTGATTCTAAGGTAAACTCATGTGAGAATATGTTCCTTAATGGTTAACAGTCATTTAATCAATCACGCAAACTTCATCTGTCACATTTGGTGGAGAACCTATGGACAGAAAACAGGGTTTTCAATTCACGCTCAGCTTCAGTAGAGGGGAAAGACCTAGAAGCAATGATGCTTTCATACTTATTTTAGGATCAAAGGCAAATCAGGTATTTATTAAAGAAAAAAATAAAAATAAATACTTTGAAAGTAAAGGGATTTTCTCTTGTTAAAAGACTTACACTAATACTTTATACTTGACTTCTCAGTGCCTATTGGCTTCTATTCTTTTTAATTTCTCATCTTTTAAATTTTGAAGAGACTGAGAGAGATGGACCTAATGGTCAGGGTTTAAATAAGAAGTGAGGATTTGGGGGTGGGGCTGAGGAGATGGCTCAGCAGTTAAGGTCCTTGCCTGCAGTCAACTAGGGTTTGATTCCCCAGTTCCCACATAAAGCTAAATGCACAAAGTGGTACATGCATTTGGGGTTCATTTGCAGTGACTGGACAGCCTGGGTCACCCATTCTCTCTCTCTCTCTCTCTCTCTCTCTCTGCTTGCCTGCAAATAAATAAATAAATATTTTTAAAAAGAAAGAGGGGATGAGCCGGGTGTGGTGGCGCATGCCTTTAATCCCAGCACTCAGGAGGCAGAGGTAGGAGGATCGCCTTGAGTTCGAGGCCAGCCTGAGACTACATAGTGAATTCCAGGTCAGCCTGGGCTAGAGTGAGTCCCTACCTTGGAAAAAAATAAAAAGAAGAGGGGGTGTTTAACTATAATGTAGTATTATTGTTTTCAGTAGATACGTGGAGGAGGTCAACATTATTTTCCATTACACTTTGACATGAATTTGAGCAGCCTTGCAGACCTTTCTTGGCTTCTTGAGTTGAAGTAGCTTCAGTTTAGGCCTACGTAAGAACAGGAAAGCAGTCAGCTCAGAACAAGGATCAGAAAGAGAAAGCGAGGAGTGAGAGGCTTGGGTCTAATAATGCTGGGTGCTACACTTAAGAGAGACTAGTCAAGAGACTTTCAAGGTTTTGTTTTTGCTAGCTGATTAAGTTTAGTTTATTTATTGTTTAAAAATAGGGAAGAGACCAGGGATTATTAACATGGCTGGGCCAATATTTTGCCAAAACACAAGCTTGAAAATGACTAGCTAGATGTCACCCAACAGAAGAGGAGTCACAGAAATCCTGCCAGCTATGGAAGATGTCACTTTATTTCTCCTTATTGGAAATGGCAACATCATTGGCAGCCTGGGCTGGTTTTTAGCTTTTATTAGTCACTTTCAGAGTCTCAAGTAGCATACATGAAGAGTGGGGTTTGACCATCATGACTCTTCATGACTCTTCCTTTTCTTAAATATTTTATTTGCAAGGAGGGAAGGAGAGAGGGAGAGGGAGAGAGAGAGAGGAGAGAGAGAGAGAGAGAGAGAGAGAGAGAGAGAGAGAGAGAGAGAGAGAGTTTGGGTACTTCAAGTCCTTTTGCCACTACAAACATATTCCAGATACATGGATCACTTTTTGTATCTGGCTTTCTGTGGGTACTGGGGATTTGAACCTGGGCCAGCAGCCTATGCAAACAAGCATCATTAACCACTGAGCAATCTCCCCATCCCCCATAATAATTCTTCTTAAATTAACTTCATGATATTTGGAATACTCTTCATAATTCCTGTTTTGATAGTTTTTGTATACTTCATAAGGCAAATGTACTAAGCCTGTCCATAAACTATGCATGTCATCTGCTTGCAATTTTCTCCCTGGCAGTGTAAAGGTGACAATAACCTGACTCTACTTGGTTACCTACTGGTGTGTGTGGTGTTTTGCAACCTTCTATAAAGTCTTTGGTGTGAGGAGTTGCCACGTAGATCTGTTATCTTACTTTTTAAACACTGCCTGTAACATGGAAAAATGATTTCAGTGGGGTCAATGTCAGTCTTACATTATACTGCTTAAAGTGAGATATCACTTTGAGGACTGAGGAGATGACTCCATTGATAAAGTACTTGCTGGGCAAACATGGGAACCTGAGTTCAGATCCCCCAAATCCATGTAAATGCAGGTGTGGTGGTATGCATCTGTAATCCCAGTACCGGGGAGGCAGAGGCAGGGAATTATTGCTGCTCATCTAGCTCAGTCAATGACCTCTGGTTCAGCAAGAGACCCTGTCTCAGAAAATAAGGTGAGCAGTAATTGAGGAAGGCCTCCACACACCTGAGCACACCATTGCATGAACATTTGTACACACACTCCCACATACATATGAACAAGCACACACGAGTATACAACAAGCAAACAGACAACCAACCAAAACATATTACTTTGTTTTGAGGATAGGCATTTATGGGAAATTTTCCATAAGTAGGTAACAAAAATAATGTCACATACTTCTTTTCCCAAATCGGGCTTCTCTTCATCTAACTTTTCCTACTAGGAGCTGAACCCCAAACTCAGTTAATTTGCATTTCTATCAAATGACCTATCATGTATCTCTGGGTTTTGCCAGGAACAAACAAGGACCAGTTCATTTATCCCAAATCTTTCTCTCCTCTCCTCCTCGCTCCTCTCCTCCCCTCCTCTTTCCTTCTCATATGATGTCATTTGGTTCACAGGGCCTTTCTACCGTTCTGTGTCATGCTTACCTACATCAATATATCTGTACATATACTTGAATGAATGTAGGTAGTAGAGTAATAGATACTTGTGAAGAGAAATAACGCCCAAGAACCAGAGCTTGTCCTGAAAGTCAGACTACCTCAATCACTTATCACATAGTTATAAGCTGAATTTTAGACCTGAAGAAAGAACTTTGTGTGGCAATTAAATATCTTAGCCGGCAACTTAATGGCTTGTATAATTTTGAGAAGTAACATAGAATTTTAACTAATAGCACAATTTTAAGTATAGTAAATGTCTTCATGAAGTGGTCCAGTTAATTTCATAGCTTTAGCTCCTAAGTGTCTATCACTAGGCATATTAATCTGGTATTCTAGCTTTGCTGTGTTCATATGTAAGCCCTAAGCATTGCTTGTTCACTTCAGCCTAGATTGGACATTTATAATATCACCTCTTGGATCTGATGAGACATTTTTATTTTATAAAACTTAAATATTCTACATTTTAATTTTCAAACAAAATTTATTCCCAGAGAAAACTCTATAGAATTTTATTGTAAACATTGTATTTTGAGGGGAATTCAAATAACTTTTTTCACTGCAATAGGTATAGTTAACAAAAACCCTTACAAAGGCTCACATAATATTGCCTTAGTCGGGTGTCAGGGACCTGCAAAGTCTCATGTGCCATGCTTATCCAAGCAATAAATTACTTTTTTAGACAAAAATCACCTCTGAAATTGCTTTAGCTTTTCTTGAAGTCAAGCAGTGAGTGCATAGTTTTGGGAACACTTTCTTTTGCTTTTCATCAAGTTCAATTATTTTCTGCTTGATAGCTAACATCACAAGAGAACAAGCTCGTTTTCTCACATTTTACTCTTTTCTCATTCATACCGAGTTCCATTTTAATTAGTTCCCAATAAAGACTCTTCTTACTTTATAGGTTGGCCTCTCAACAGAAGTGTTTTTGAAAATAATCTTTAAAAATCTGAGAAGCCATTATCAAAAACGTTTGGGAGGGAAGGAGGCAGGATGGCACTGTTAAGCACAGGCTGGTCTCAAACTCACCAACTTCTCACCTTCATCTCCACAGTGCTGAGTACTGGGCTATAAGTGTGCATGAGTGCCCTGGCCTCAAACTGATTTCAATGTCTAATAGCACTTGCTTGAAAGTGATTTCTTCTTTTGCATGTTTCCATGTATTCTATGCATGCGTGTGTGATCACTTGCATGTGGGTGCACATGTGTGGGGCTGCAGATATGTGTGAGCGCATTCCTGTAGAGGCCAAAGGTCAATGTTGAGTATCTTTCTCAATTGCCTTGACTATTATTTACTGAGTCAGGGTTTCTCACTTGAGCCCAAGGTTCACTGATTTGGCCAGGTTAGTCAACTTTGCCCCAAGGATGCCCTCCGTGACTCCCAAGCACTAGGATTACAGATGGGTGCTGGACACTTCTGCCTGACATTCACCTGGGTGCTGGGGGTCCATGTTAGGTCCTCACGCTTGTTGCTGGGGCAGTTTATCTACTTGTAATCTCCCCAGGCCAGGTGCTGGAGAGATGGCTCAGGAGTTAAGGTGCTTGCCTACAAAGCCTAATGACTGGGGTTCGATTCCCCATACCCATGTAAAGGCAGATGCATAAAGTGGCACATGCATCTGGAATTTGTTTGCAGTGGCTTCTTTTTGTGTGTCTGGAACTCTCTGCTTGCAAATAAAGAAATGAAGTATTTTAAAAGATATATCCAAGTCACTTTTGAAAATCTGGAGAGAATACAGATGCTGATTCATCATTTTAAGGTGTTCATCCTTCAAATTTCCTAAAGTGAACAGCAAGTGTCTCCTATTTTAGTCACTCTTGAGACATATGCTAACATGATCACACATATACAAATAGGCTACCATGTGAAGAAAGCAATAAGGAAGAAACAAATGAAAAGTGCCTTTGGGGTTTGAAACCCCCAGGGAGGGTTGAAATCTAGGTTAAAAACATCAGCAAAGCCAGGCTCAGCTCCTTGCTTGGGTGAATACAGTCACTGCTAGGCCACTGCGTTGACGATGAGCCAATTCTGCACCGAAAGCTTTTTATTTAGCTTGTTTTTATTCACATCAAGCTTAGTCTACTTTTGTCTGCTTATAGTTCTTTTGTGAATCTTAGGAATGCCATAAAACCTAGTTTCAGATGAAACATGTGCTAAACACAATCACACAAATTTTTCATACAATTTCAGAAACAATTAACTTTGCAGGGCTTTTTATTAGCTGGACTCTACTGTTGCAAACAAGAGAAAGCTCACTCATGTTCTCCTAAGGCAAAGATGAGTGTGTTGGCTCTTCTGGCCCAGGGAACTAAGTCCATGACAGCAGGAAGTGCCTGCAGGAAGCCCCATGCTGTCATGTCAGGACACTATCCGCTGCTTCTTTGCACTTTCCTGGGACTGGCATCCAATCTTGCTTCCTCCTGCCGAGGCTCCTTCTCACATGGTAGAGAATATGCCTGCCAGCAGACCGGTTCAGCAAACCCAGGAAAGAAACAGCTTTCCTGGGAATCCATGCTCAGATCCAGAGAAGCAGTATACCCCTGCTTAGGCCTGTGGTCGGTCCACTGGGGGATGTTCTTCATGTGAATGGAGTCTGAGCTTCATGACTACCTGTGGGAAGGAGGTGACCAATGTCATGCTGGGTCTGGAACAAGAAAGAGGAACTTTTTGAACTTTTCATTGACAACATCTACGAGTATGCACAATCCACTGATTATAATCCCTCCTTCTACCCTCCTTTGTCTCCCTTCCCATATCCTCCCCTCCACTGAACCCTTCAGTCTTCCCACCGAGACCATCTTCGATTTTGATGTCATTTTTCTGTCTTCATAGTATGCATGTGTAGCCAGCCACTGTGAGGTCATGGATGTAATGGCCACTTTGTTTCTGGAAGAAAGCACTGTAAACACTCCTCCCCATGCTTTGGCTCTTACATTCTTTCCACCACCTCTTCCACAAAGGTCTCTGAGCCTTGGGAAGAATGGAATACTTTAAACACTGTAACCAACATCCCTGGGTTCAAGAATCAGGGCTTAACACAGGGGGATATTGGCAAGGGATTACACTTCTCAACCTTGACCTAGAACTAGTTTAAGTCATATCAAACCAAATGTGGCAGTGGAGGTGAGGGGACTAGGTGCCAACTGATGGGTAAACTGAGGCTGTGAGAAGGCACCAGAGTGCCAGTGCTCTCCTGTAAACAGGTTCCCTGGGGAGATGGAGGGAGTATGTACGAAAAGTATGTGTACATACATTTGTGCCTAAAAACAAAATGTTTATTGACAGAAAGAGTACCACAATTAAAATAATATTCATTGTTTCATGATTTTCACATAGCCAGGTGATAATTTTCTAGTATTTTTGCTATTTGCAGAACTTCTGTATCCTTCTTAAACTCTAGTGGCAATTGACAAAAATATATGACAATGGTGAATGTTACTTAATATTTTCTCTCATTAACATGTAAGATGTCAGGACTACTCATTTGTCAATAGTGTGAGCATTTCCTTTTTTGGTGAATTGGATAACACTGAATATTTACAGGGTAGTTCCATTTTTAGTGTTGTGATACAGAAGCTACTGAAGACATCTTTTAGGTTTACTAAGCATTTTCTTGATCACTTTCTTACCTCTAGAAAGTCAACAAAGCCACAGTTCAACCCTTAGTTTGTGGTATTTGCTCGCTTGTGTGTTTCAAATTCTGCCAAGCACAGCTAATTTAAATTATCCCAGGATATCACAGAACACCTGCTCCTTAAAGAGCTTCACAGTAGATAGTAAAGACCTCAAATGTCACCTAGTAGGAAAATAATTAGAAAGTGAATAATTTTGAGTATTAACCTTACTATATAACTTTTAAGTTTATATAGTTTAAATTACTTTATGGCACAGGGTCCCGTAGACCAGGTTGGCCTCAATTTCCTATGTATCCAAAGATGACCTTGAACTTGATCCTCCTACTTTCACCTTCTCAGTTCTTGGATTACAGCTATGTGGCACCGTACCCAGCGTATATACTTTATTCCTTTAATTTTTATTGATTGATTTACTTATTTGCAAGAAAAGAGAGAGAAAATGAGAGAGATAGAATGGGCATGCCAGGGCCTCTTGGCATTGCAGATGAATTCCAAATGCATGTGCCAATATGGCATCTACCTTTAAATGGGTACTGGAGAATTGAACCTAGGCAGGTAGGTTTTATATGCAAGTACCTTTAATCACTGAGCCATCTCCCTAGCCTATATATTCTTATTTTTTTAATGGCAATCTTGGAAAATCATGTAGCAGAATCTTAAAAATTTTGGCAACTGCCCTTGTGAACCAGACCAGACCAAACCAGTTCTGGCAGATGGCTTCATGATTCCAATGGAGGAAAGGTTAGCTATGAAGTAACAGCTGAAGTCATTGCTCTGTGCTTGGAAAGCTGATGTGTAAAGTCAAGGCGCTGGTGGCAGCACTGTGATTTACCTGAGAGACTGGAGTCAGTCACTCTACTTACACAGATATCTACTTACAAATATACGCAAGTTTGAATGGCTTTATATTTTTGGTGAGATTACAGGATTTTTGATTTTTCACATTTTGGGTTTTTCAAATTTATCTTCTCTTTTATCAATGCAAATGATTAAGGGGTCATCATATCACATTTACAAAGTGTTTGGTTTCCATACCTCATAGTTGAACTAAAAAAGGAAGTGAGAGCAGAAATCTCTGGAAACCTTTTTTTTTTTTTCTTCAGCACTGGCGTGTGACTAAAATATGTCTTCCAGTTTTTCATTTCGTCAACTCCATCAGAATCTTTCTCATGCTCTAATAATCTCCTGAAAAACTGCACTAGACCAAGTGTGGCCGCGAGCAGCAGGAACGCGCTGCTAAATTCACTGCCATCTCTCAATGTGTCTTTGCTTAGAGAAAGAACTGACAGCAAATAGCAGTGACAAAACACTTTATTTAGCAGTGAAAGGAGAAGTAGGTTCTCAGTGGCTCTCCTGCAAGCAAACTCTCACATGCTTTAGGTAACACAGAAACACATGGAGGAGAGTCTCTGAGGAACCCATGAACTTGGAGACTGGATATTGATTGTGTTAGTTGGTGTGATGGTTCACCTCAGTTGTCCACTTGACAGTGGGCATGCCTGAGAGGGAGGGAATATCTACATTAGGTTAACTGAAGTAGGAATGCCTACCCTACATGTGGGCAATGTGATCCTCTGGGTCGGGCTTCTAGGCAATATGACAAGGAGAAAGCTAGTTGGGTCTGAGCACGTACCCCCTCTAGCTTGTGACTACCTGCACCCTTGCAATGAGCCATGACAAACCCTTCCTTAGGTTGCTTTTGTGGCAGTTTGATACAGCAATAAGACAGGTAACCGACACACTTAGTAATCATTTTAGCTTTCATATTATAGCGAGTACAGACTTTAAAATTCTATAGACATGTACCATTCTGGTCAATTTTTGATTCTTAAGATTAAAGAACAAGACAAAACTTGAGAATTAGGAGATCATTTAATCAGTCAACTGCTTGTCACACAAGCCTGAGGAACTGAGTTTGATCTCAAGCACCCAGGTAATTGCTGGATGTGACAGCAGGCACCTATAATCCCATCATTGGGAAGGTAGAGACAGGAGGGTCCCTGGGGATTATTGGTTTGCTAGACTAGATGAACCCTTGTGTTTCAGGTTTAGTGAGAGACCCTGTCTCAAAAAACAAGGTATGAGGGGCTCGAGAGATGGTTCAGCGGTTAAGGCACTTGCCTCCAGGGCCTAGAGACCCAGGTTCAATTCCCCAGTACCCACATGGGCCAGACCCATAAGGTGGTGACCCTGGTGTGCTCTCTCTCTCTCCCTCTCTCCGTATCTCTGCTTGAAAATGAATAAATAAAATGTATATAAAAAGATCTTATTTTAAAAAAAAAAACAAGGTATGTAGTGAGGAAGATACTCACTGTTGACCACTGATCTCTACATGCATGCACACTCATACACACAGGAGAGCAGCAACCTAAAAGAAACAGATCTGTTATGCTTACATTACAGTGTGATGCCAGGCTGAAGCAGAGATTCATGAACAGGAGGCAGATATGTACAGATCAAACTGATGTCAAGGAAACAGGCCTCCTGTGGACTGAATGTATAGTGTCACATACATATAATGTGACTTTATACATTGTCATATAATGTTGAGAAAAATTCAAGCCAGTGCCTTTAACCACTGAGCAGGCCAGCCAAGAAGCGATCTTGCCTTGAGAAATTTCATTCTGTGAAAGTAGCAGTTTACAATTAGGAGAGGGAAAGTTTGTTTGTTAGAGTAAAACTATATTGTTAGATTTCTGCAAATTAGCAAAAGAAATTTGATGCAACTCTACTAAGCTCAAACTCTTTATCTCTCTCTGTATGAAGGGGAAGAAAAGTTAAACTGGAAAAACAAGCCATATCTAGACAAGTGGTAGTTTATTTCAAAAGATCCTTATGAAATTTGTAAAGAAGACTCATGAAATAGTTGGGAAAAGAAAACAGGTTAAGAATTCAGATGGTAAATTAACTCAAATTGAGCTTATGGGAGCTTAGTAGAAAAGAGTGTAGTTTGATTCTGAAAATTCCAGATTCAAATTGACTTACCATCAATTATCAGAGACTTAGTGAAATGAGCCTTCAGGAGTCTTAATTTCTGCATTTAAAAATCAAAGACAGCAATCATTACGCCAATGAGGTTTAAAGGTAAAAAGGTACACACCTGGCAGAGTAGGTGGTAGCAAATACACTCTTGCTCATCCAGGTGAAGTGTAGAGAGTGGGAGACTCCCACCCAGAGAGATAAGGAGCACCTGCAACACATTCCCAGGGCAAAGCCTGCCTTGTCTACAGAGCTTTCCTTGATGCAGACCCAAGCTAACTGCACTCCCTTCCTGACTGAGCTCTCACTTTAGCTATATCTTTGGTGGGTAGCTGTTAGAATTCTCTGGAAAAGCTACCAGCTTCTGGTCTAAACTTTTTTTTTCTCTCTCTCTTCTCTCCTGTCCTCCCCTCTCCTCTCTTTTCTCTCCTCTCCTCTCTTCCCTTCTTCCTCCTCTCCCTTCCTCCTTCTTTCTTTGTTTCTTTTTCTTTCCTTTATTCCTCTTGTTCCTTCCCTTCCTCCCTTCTTTCCTTCCTTCTTTCTTTTTTGGATTTTTCAAGATGAAGTCTCACTCTCTAGCCCAGGCTAACCTGGAATTCATTCTGTAGACCTAGGCTGGCCTCAAACTCACAGCGATCCTCCTACCTTAGCCTCCCAAGTGCTAGAATTAAAGGCACGGGCTACCACATCTGCCTAAATGTGTTTCTTGATATATATTCCTCAAGATGAAGTTTCCCTCCTTTTCTATTATCTCAACTTATGCCATCAAAAATCACTTTGGAGAATGGAGAGAGGAGGATGGCCATACTCCACTGATCAGAGTTAACATAGAACTTTACCTAGATAGGCCGAAGATGCGGTTGTCTTCAGCGCCAGAGAAAAGGGAACAGGTAAATATAAAGCACAGACATGCCATAATGAAGGGAGAAATTATGAACCACTCCCTCTTCCCCAGAAACCAGTGTCTCATAGATTAACAACTTGCTTCTATTGACTAAAATATAATGAAATTTGGAAGATAGAAACTTAAATATATTTTCACAATATATTTAGTTATAATAGTATTTTAGGCTAATCACAACTTCTGGCATAACTATAAAGTTCAGATGCCTAGAGGAATGGACACACCTTCAGACAAAGTAAACAACAAAGACAACAACACCAAGTTCAATTTCAAGGCAACAGAATAATATTTTAAAACAATTTTATGATTCCTATCTTAAGTTTAGGATAGTCAAGTAGTCTTTGTTTTCTTTCCTTCTTTCCTTTTCATTCCTCCCTTCCTTCCTTTCATTGAAACAGGGTCTTCCAGAGGCAGTTAGAGTGACTGTCCTCCAAGCCCCAAGTTAATTAAGCAGAATGGCCTTGGGACTGACCCCTTTGCTAGAGGTCAGAGAAGAATCTGGCTTCTCCTTATCTCTTGGCCAAAGGAATTTGTTTTGCCATGAACCAGAGCCCCTCCCTGTGGATGAAGGGAGGTCTCCTTTACTAGAATTCCAATCTAATCCTGGCATTGTGCTTGGTCAAGTTTAAGACCCCAGAACTTCCTGAGCCAGCCTAGCCCAGAACACAGCTGTCTTTCTGGCTCACCTGAGGTGGGAGGCTGAAACTACCACCAAGAGATTAAAAAATACTTCTACTAGGGGAGGGCAAGCTCTCTTCTTGGCTGGCCTGCTCAGACTCCTGAACCTCTAGGTTCTGATGTTTCCCCTCTTCTAGGGAGAAAGCCTCTGACCCCTACGTCCACAAGGGCTTTATTCCCTCCCTCTCGCCTTCCTCATAGTAGGAGGGAGCTCTCATTCTCCTCTTTCCTTCTCTTAAACTAGGCCCACCATGTAGGGTCTCAGACCATGTGGGCCCTTCTAACACCCTCCCCTCTGAATAAAGATAATAATAATTACCCTTCTCAGTCTTGTTTTTATTTTATTTATTTATTTATTTATTTTCAAGGTAGGGTCTCACTCTAGTCCAGGCTGACCTGGAATTCACTATGTAGTCTCAGGGTGGCCTTGAACTCATGGCGATCCTCCTACCTCTGCCTCCCAAGTACTGGGATTAAAGGCGTGGGCCATCACACCCGGCTTATTTTAATTCTTTGATCCTGAGATTTGAAAGCCAGGTCTCATTGATTTATTTTTCCTTTTTTTGAAGCTAAATTATATCATGTAAAATGTGCATAGCATAAGTATCTTCTTTGAACCTCCTTACCAGTAGACAGGAGTGATAATAAATATTCCCAATATGAATTCAATATCCTGGAGGTCTTTACGTTTGAATAGTCAGCCCATTTTAAGGTTAAGTGAAAAAAATGTGTAAACCAATGAGCAAATTTCATGATTCTATTAAAGGATTCTGTGGTCTAACTAGCCAATCATGCACCTCTTCCCAGAAAGCAGCCCACTCCCTTCTAGAAACAGAAAAAAAATTATCCCTCCATTCATTTTCTGCCACTCCCACCAATCAGAACAAACAGGTCCCATTCAGAGGAGAACATTTGCTTTCTGTTAGCAACAGAAAGAACTTCCTCAGCAACAGGAAAACCAGAAAAGAACATCTATTTTTAAAAATAAAATATGAAACCCTCAGCATTTTGTTGACTTAGTGAACAGGACAGATTGTAAATGTTATCCATCTGAATTAGGTGACTGCCCCATAGATTGCTAGAATCAATAGCCTTCTTTTACACGCCTTTTGATTATTTGCTTTATTTTTTTCTTTTTCTTTTTGCTTTGTTCTTATATGCCAGAGTGGTGGTGGTGGTGGTGTGTGTGTGTGTGTGTGTGTGTGTGTGTGTGTGTGTGTGTGTGTGTGTGTATTTCTGACTTCTCTCTGTTCATGGACATTTACACATGTGGCCTTTGTAAAGCAGGAGGTGTCTCATCTTAAGGTGGTAATGCATGTTCATTACCACAGGCAAAATAGTTCTCAGCAGGAAGGTTTTTATAAAAGGTGATAAATATTCTTGTTAATGAAAAGTGATAGGAAAATGAGCTGCAACCAACTTGTTATCATTAAGTATCACAGTTTCAAACCATAAAACCTTAAGAAGCATTTGATTTGATGACCCAGGACATTGTCCGAGGATTAAGATAACAACCTATTGTATTAATGTAGACATAATAGGGCTAATCTAACCACGGTTCAATTTCCTACTTTACAGTAAGGGAAACTGACCGAAGCTCAACAAATGACTTTTCACTCAAAGATCTAGTTCTATTGTTGCCAGCAAATATTGTCAGGCTTCTTTTCATTTCACAGCCATTGGATGGAGGCAAATATGCAGAAGCTCTTCCACTGAGCTGTGTGTACTTTTACTACAAATAGCTCCAGGGTTAAACTTTTCATCAAAAACAAAAAGATCACATAAGAAAGAGTGAAGGCCTGCCAACCAACATGCAGCTATCTAAATATGCTAATTATTCAAATGAACTGTTTTAATCCTTAGTTGTTAGGATAGTAAGATAGGAAGCAAGATAAAGCCCTTGGTGATTTTTTACCCTTTCTCAAGAAGAATAAAACTAGCTGAGTCCAGTTTTCTATAAGGCCTGGCCTAAGACAGATTCCTTTTTTCATTTCCTCCTTGACTGAGGACAAAATCAAACTTCTATAAAACTGAAAATAAAGATGCTTGAATAGTTTTAGTATTTGAATTAGCTTGATAAGGGCTAGGGTGATGGCTCAGTCAGTAAAGCTTTATGTGTATGCATACACATAAAATTAACTGACTATACTTGAATATAAATACATACCTAAAAATTACCAAATTCTATATGATGTATACATGTGCATCTCTCTATATATAAGTGCATGTATATCATGGGTATATGTACATACATGTATATATAAATGTGTATACATATTTTACTCAGATATTGTCTCTGTAAACTGGGGCCAAAAAAATTTAACATTCTGGCTTTAGTATAGAAATTGAACACTCGGGATGGGAAGATGGCTCAGTGATTCAGGGGCTTGCCTACAAATCAGAAGGACCTGAGTTCAATTCTCCAGTACCCTGCGTGTGCATCTGGAATTTGTTTGTAGTGGCTAGAGGCCCTGAAATGCCATTCTCTCTCTCTCTCTCTCTCATATATATGTATATCTGCCTCTTTCTCACTCTCTCAAATAAATAAATAAATAAATATTTTAAAAAATTGAACACTCTGGCCTTAGTATTTTTGTTTTTAAATGGGAATAACAGTTCCTATCTTTAAAGCACTGTAGTGAAGCACTTACAGACTGACACAAAATAAAAGCTTAATAATTATTGTTAGTAGATATTGTAGAGAATTGCATAAGTGCACAAAACATATATGTAGGTATATGTTCAATAAAATTATATTCGATTATGTTCGATAAAATTATCACTTGTGGACTAAGGAGATGGCTCAGTAGGTAAAGAGCACTTGCCACAAAAACCTGAGGGACCTGAGTTAGAATTCCAACATGCATGGAAAAAGCTGGGTGCCATGCATGACTGTAAAGCCAGTCCTGAGGTGGGCTGAGCAGAAGAACTGCTGGTGCTGGCTGGTTAGCCAGTCTGACTGAAAAACGACAGTTCCATCTTAAGACCTCAAAAGACCTAAAACTCACCCACCATCACTCAGGGATCTGAGTGGAAGAGGGGGCAGAAAGATGGTCAGAGCCATGGTGGGGGAGAAGGAGAAAAAATATCTGGCTACCTCTGGTACAATCCACAATCCCCTACCCCATGGACTGGTCCAGCAAGCCCATGTAGGAAGGCCCCCCAGTGGGGTGGGAACAGGGAGGAGGGAAATAAGACTTGCTCATACAATGTATCTAATTATTTATAATAAATATGGGAAAAGTATTTTAAAAAATGGCAGTTCCAGGTTCAGAGAGACTCAAGAAATCTCAAGAGAGCACAGAGGAAGCACAAGCAAGGAGGACACCTGACATTCTACTTTGGCCTTTGCATGTGTCTGCATCTGTGTGTACATGAAGATACTACTACTACTACTACTACCACACACACACACACACACACACACACACACACACACACACACACACATTCACACAAAATCCTTTTTGGGCTAGGGATGTAACCCCAAAACCCTGGATTTTATACCCAGCACCATCCCAAGAAAATCAGTTGTTTGGCTCTACAGATAAACATGTAAGCTATTTTATTATGCACTTTCCTTTATGACTAAGAACTATGGGAATTATTCTGTATACTATGACATTAAGTACTTGTGAAAACTCATGGAATTTCACTGAACAAGGAGTGAAACACTGTACACAAATAAGAAACCCAATTCTTTAGATTAGACAGATCTCAGGCAAGAATGCTGACTTGGAGAAGAGAATTTAATTGTATTATAAATGCTTGAAACAATCTTGTGAGGAGGTTTGGAGAAAGACTTGTCAAACTAAGTAACTTTGGAAATGATTGAAGTCTGCAAAACTAAAGACAAACAGAATTGCATGTAGGATCTACACTTTGGCTAATAAATTTGCTTCCCATAAGGAAACATACATATATACATACATATATGTAGATATGTATAAATACATATCCATATGTATATATATGAGTAAACTAAATGCATAGAAATGGCAGGAGGCAGGTTTCTCGTTATTGAAGAGGGAATTATTGATATTTAAACAGAGGATGGGAGAAGGATCTTTCTGGAAATGGGTTAGAATTGGAGACAACAGAACAAACTTGTGTTTAGGTTTTTCCTATTTATTTATGTATTTATTTATAGCCATTTAGAGATGGAATCTCATGTTGTGCCTGAACTCCTGGTCTTCCTGTCTCTATTTTCTAAGTGCTTAGATTATAAGACTGTATCCTTCAGCTATATTTAGCTTAATATTGATAGAGGTGGATGCATACAAAAATACTTATACATAGGTAGATATGCAGGAATTAGTATACACATATGTTTGTTATGGTTTAAATGTTAAATGTCGCATAGGTTTGTGTGCTCTACTGAAGGCACTGTTTAGGGAAGTTGTGTTACCTTTGAGACAGTGGTCTACCTGGCAGAAAGGAGTTGCTGGGGGTACGTCATGGGGAAGTGTCTGGTTCTCTGGAAGCTCTATGCTTCTTGGCTGGTCACTGAGCAAGTGGCAGGGTCCTGCTGCCATGAACTGAGTCAGTGTCATGCTACCCTCCCCATGATGGACTATATTCTCTGAAACTCTGAGCCAAAACAAATCTCTCCTCTCATAAATTGCTTCTGTTAGGAATAGGAAAGTAACTAATTTCCCTGTTTTACTGGCTGCAAGAGCCCAAACTAAATGGCATTTTGAGCAACAAGGAACACTTCAAAGTGCTGATAGCGAAGCCGGGCGTGGTGGCGCACGCCTGTAATCCCAGCACTCGGGAGGCAGAGGTAGGAGGATCGCCGTGAGTTCAAGGCCACCCTGAGACTACAGAGTGAATTCCAGGTCAGCCTAGGCTAGAGCGAGACCCTACCTTGAAAAACCAAAAAAAAAAAAAAAAAAAAAAAAAAAAAAAAAAAAAAAAAAAAACTAACAAAGTGCTGATAGCATCATGTATTACCAGGAAGTGAGAAGTTACTTAAAAGAAAAACCAGGGCTGGAGTGGTGGCTCAGTCATTAAGGTGCTTGCATGCAAAGCCTAACGACCTGGGTTTGATTCCCCAGTACCCATGTAAAGCCAGATGCACAAAGTGGCACAAATCTGGAGTTCATTTGCAGTGACTGGAGCCCCTGGCATGCCCATTCTGTCTCTCTTCTCTCTCTCTAGTTGAAAATAAATAACATGAAATTTCTGTGTACTATTATCCTACTGTACCTGTAATAAAGGCTTGGAATACCTAGTTGGTGTCTGTTTCTTACCTTGTGTCTGTGACCAATGCATTATTCCAATATTATTTACTGGCTTTATCTCTGGACCTTATTAATGAATGTATCATATTTATTGTTTAGTAGAAGTGGTCAAATTTCTTAGAAGTGAGGATTTTAAAGGTTTTACCACAAAGTACAGAAAAATGAAGTTATGAAATTTGTAGGAAATGGCTCTGGAAAGAATCATAGTAAGTGAAGCGACTCAACCTCAGAAAGACCATAATCACATGTTTTCTGATATGTGGTTCTCAGTTTGTAATAAGTATGGACATACAGGCTGCAAATGTGTATTGAACGTACAAAAATCTATAAGCAAAAGTGAGTATAAAGAGATGAACTACAAGAAGAGGGAAGTAGGGAGTTGAGGGGAAGGAGTGAGAGGTGGAATAGGACTAAACACAAAATGTATTTGAAAATGCTATACTTTCAAAAAAGTTTGGAGAGAGGTATGGCTAATCATCCTGATATGATGATTACCTACATATACATATAGTGAAATATACTAGCGACTATACTAGTCACTGTACATTTGTAAAATGATATCAGTTAATTAACTAAAAATGGCTCATGAATGAAAAGTTTAAATTTGATGATTGTTTAATAGAATATGTTTGGTTTTTTTTTTTTTGGTTTTTCGAGGTAGGGTCTCGCTCTAGCCCAGGCTGACCTGGAATTCACTCTGTAGTCTCAGGCTGGCCTCGAACTCACAGCCATCCTACCTCTGCCTCCGCCCGGCTTAATAGAATATGTTTGAATGACATATCTTTTCAGTCTCTCAAAAAGGAATTACAGGGCTGGGAAGACAAGTCAGTCATATCCTATCCGTGCCTTATAAGAGTGGAGACATGATTACAGATTCCCAACATGCATGTAAACACCAGACACACACATGCAACTGGAGCACTGGGGAGATGAGAACAGGAGGGAGGATCCCTGAGGCTTGCTAGTCAGCGAGCATAGCTGAGTCAGTGACTTCCAGGTTCACTGAGAGATCCTGTGCCAAAAAACAAGGTGGAGAATGATTGAGGAAATCACCTGACGTTGACCTTTAACCTTCACACATATGCACACTCATTCAGCATACTGCACCCACACCCAAAGAAATCAGAGCCAACCTGTGACAACCTGAGTATGTAGAAATTATTTTTGTTTCAAAACTAAAAATGTATTCTCAGTCTTTGCTTAGAGGTTTAGAAATCCCTGGTACTGGCCTGGTTGGAAGTAGCTCGTGCTTTCTTTTGCCACCGACTCCTCTTGCCACCCCTTCCTGGTAGTCAGGTCCAACACTCTGCTGAGATCAAGCCTTTCACAAGAGTCACAGGCACATGCTTATCGTGCTTTTGAAGACAGCTTGTTTTGTTTTAAATGTCTTATTGATAGCCAAAGAGTCCAGCACCATCCTGTCCCAGGTTTCCTCTCAAATGACTGATATGAATAGGATGTTTTTAAGACCATATGGAATGAACTTGCAGCCCATTCCAAACTGGGTGCTTTGTTTGGTTTTTCAAGTTAGTTGCTTCTGTAAGCATTCTCAGTAACTCAATTTCTGCAACTTGCTTAAACATACTTGTTGCTTTCCTTGACAGTAAATTAAGATTGTCCCACACCCAAGAACCCAGAAGAAAGCTAGCCCTGGCAGCTGGAGGCCTAGCATCTCCCCTACTCCGGAAGCTGAGGCAGGAAGATAGCAAGTTTAGTGAGAATTTGTCTCAAAGAGTAATAAGAGAGCTGAGGATACAGTTTATTGGTACAATGCTTGCCTAAGGCCTTAAGTTCACTCTTTAGTACTGCCAAATGAATGAATGAATGAATGAATAAAAGGGTGTAAACAATTTTACACTACCTAGTTTAAAAAGAGGCAGTATAGAAGTGATACCCCATAAGTGCAAAATAAGAACAGAAAACATCCAACTTTTAAGTAATTTAATTTTCAACACAAATACAAATGACTGTGCTTTTTGTTTTAATTGGGATCTCTTCATGGGGTCTTTTAAACAATTTACCCATTTACTTAAGAGACATTAATTGAACATACATTTCCTGCCTGATAGACTTGTCTATTTTAGGCACAGAGGAAACATCACAGAACTAAACAGGAAAATATCTGTTCTCAAGGAGCTTATATTCTACTGAGACAGAAATTAAGAAACAGCAGTAATTATGTTAGAAAATATGAGTTCTATGAAAAAAACTGAAGCAAAGACATGCTTGGGGAGAGGTGATGCTTCAAACAGGATGCGCAAGAAGGCTTGCTTGCTTGCTGGCATTTGGTTCTTCCAGGTAGACTATTAATAGTGTTAAGGTCCCAGGGCAGAAGGATGTTCTGTTGTTACAGGCACAGAGATTAGGCCTGTGTAGTTGGGAACAAATTGCTCAGTAGAAATAAGGTCAGAGAGGTGGGGGAGGAATGGGACTTGAGAGGCCATAAGAATTTTCAGGTTGCAAAAAGGACTGGCTGAGAATACTGGGAAGATCAAGAGCTAGCAATTTTGATTGGCTCCTAGGTTTACAAATTTCTGAATGTTAAATACATATCCATGTCATATCACAGGTTTGTTCAGGCCTTGTTATACCTGGACTTAATTGACCACCTGTGAAATGAGTGAACACGCCTTGTTTCTGCAGAGGGAAAAAGATGCAACTAATAAAACTGAAGACTGAGGTCAGACACCTAAATTACAGCTTTAGCTCACTAGCTGGCATCTTAAACATTAATGAGTGTACTTCTCAGCTTTCTTATTTACAGGTCGGATCAGGATCTCTTTCCAGGTTCCTGTTCTCTCTTTAGCATCTCTTGGTTTCCCTTGGGATCAGTTCAAGTTGTATTTTCCAATCTCATTTCCTATTTATAGTTCATTCTGTCAATACCAGAAATATCTTATTGTACAGCAACAGGTTAGAATTGTGCTGGTCCAGCAATGAGGAAATTCAGTATAAGATGCAGAATGACTACATGACTGGTTAAATGAACTTTTTTTTTTCTTGCGGGGACACAATGGGATAAATATGAAATTTTGTAATGCTTTGCTCGCTGTTTCAAGAATTTCAAGAGTTCACCCTAAAGTTACATTCAGCACAGTGGTATTTACAGTGTTGAGTGAAGGGGGGAGGATTCCAGTACAGATGGAGGAGCATTAGTCATAGTTTTCCAAAATCCCTTTCTACCTTTTTTTTGTAAGCACGAAGTGTTTTACTTTACGAAAACTCACTTTTCAATGTCCTTGCCGTTTAGTTTCTAACAGAGGACACGTTCTCACCATATGCTGGGGTAAACGACTTTATTCCAATTCAGGAAGAAGCGAGTGCTTTCTAGTCTGTGCCCCAGCGAGGGGGGACCGAGAACGGTGACGATCTTCGCGGTCCTAGGCACAGCACTTCGGAGGGAGTTCAGTCCCGTTTCACCGGGGAGTACTTACAAAGACACCTGCGGGGATCCGCTCGCCGCCACCCGCAACCCCAGCCCCGCCAAGGCAGCAGCGGCGGCGGCCAGCTCCGCCCATCGCGCTCAGCAGGGTCCCGTCTTCGTCCCCTCGGGTCCCAGGGCGGCAGCCGGAGCCGCGGAGGGCCGGGCCGGGCCGGGCCCGGACACCTACTCGGTGCCCCGCGGACGCGCGAGAGCCGCGGCGCCCTCCGCTCAAGCCTCGGCTCCTCCCCGACCCCGGACCTCCGCGGCGCTGCTCTCCCGGGCCCGGGCGCGGTTCCGAGCTCCCCGGGACGTGCCACCCCGGGACCCGGATCACCGGCTCCGGGGAAGGCTGCGGAGCGTCCAGGGCCTCCGCTTCGCCCGCGCGCCGGCGCTATGGAGACGGTCACGTGACGCCCGCGCCGGCCAATGAGAGTGCACGTCGCGGGGAGACGCGGACGTCGCTCTTCCAAGATGGCGGCGCGTCCGTCGCGAGCGGCCGGGCCGGGGGGAAGCCAGCGAAGCCGAGTGAAGCCGCCGCCCGGGAAAGGATTGAAGGAGCAGTTGCCGCCGTTGGCGGCGGCCCGGGCAGGTTTCGTTGCTGCTACGGCAGTTGCCATGCGGCGAGGCTAGGGAGGACGTCACTCCCCCGGGGTGTCATAATGTTCACGGAGGTAAGCGCACGGTGCCGCCGGGGCTCACCTGCGGCGGGGCGGCGGGGCGGCGGGGCGGCGGGGCGGCGGGGCTCGGGGCGATCCCGCCGGTGCCCCCGCCGACGAGCCGCGCTAACCCCGCGCGGCCCCGCCGCCCCGGCCCGGGCCCCGCCTCTGCACTTGCCGTAGCGCTGGCACCGGGCTCCCCCGTGCTGCCCCGGCCCTGCCCCGCTCCGGCCGGCCTCTCGCGTCCCCCAGGGCCCTGCACCTGCGTCCTGGGCTGCCCGGGCGCTCGGTCACCTCCTCCCTGGACTCTCGCCCCGAGCTACCCTTGGACAGCTCCGGGTTTGTCACCGTCTCCCGCCTCCCCCACCCCCGTCCCTGTCCCCCTCCTGTCGCTGGACTCGGGGGGAATCAGAGTCCAGGGTAGCATCCACCCCTCGCTTCCCTCCGGGGACCCGACGTGGAAGTAGGACCCGTCGGTTTCCCTTTTTCTCCCGTCTCCGAGTCCATTGCAAAACGCACTTTTTGCAGAAGTTGGGTTTGCCTGGACGAGCTCCCCGAGCGCTCGGAGGGGGAGGAACTGACTAGGTGCTGCTAGTTAACGAGGGGCTCTGCAGGTGCGCTCTGAGCGCACTGAGGGGTGGGTTGCATGTAAGTACTGGGAGGGACCCCCAGGGTAGGAAGCGGCCTTAGTGGGCAATGGGAAGCTGTCCTATTTGGCATCAAAAGGAAACAAAATATTCGTGGATGAGTGGCTGTTACTACGTGAAAAGCGAGGACTTACCTTCAAGCTCTTAGAACTTGTTTACAGAGAAGCCAGATACTTTCTGGAGTTTGCACTTAACCTACACACATAATACACAGCATGGCATATGATGTGTCTAATGTGTCTAGTGTGTCTATAGGTTGTTAACTTTAGAACTATGCATCTCCAGTAGTTAAGAAAGATGTTCACTTTATGTTTCCCAAGTCTGCATACGTGGTTCCCCCTCCAACCCCGCCACTCCTGGAGTTAATTTCATTTTCCGAGTCTATGGTTATATCATGGTTTTTTTTTTTTTGTGTGTGTGTTATTATTAGTGGATTTTTTAAAAAGCAAAAGTAAAGTAGCAGTTCTTTGCACCTGAAGTGATATTTTGCTGAGAAGTTAATCTATAAGTTTTCGGTGATCTCATATAATATGCAATGATCATTTGGTAAAACATGCTTTAAAGTTTTAATGGATTTTAATATATTCACATGAAAACGACATTGATTTGGGAAGACTGAACATTCTAAACTTCCGTATTTCCATATAGTTGTGTGTATCAGTAGTGCATTTTAAACAGTAAGTCAATGGTGGTAGTAAGCTGTGCTTTGGTGCTGAGTGTACCCCACAGGCTTGTAAATGGCAGAGCCAGGTTCCCAACATTGCCTGTTGCCACAGAGCTGTACTATTAACCACTACTTTGCGTTCCTCTTCAAAGGAAAACCAGTTTAAGTTGATTTCATCCATGGTCTTCAGTACAGTTATTAGTGGCATAGTGGTAAGAAAGTAGACTCCTACCTCCTGACTCTCAGTTCAGAATGCCTTTGTTCATCTGCCTTTTAATGAGTAGTTTACAGCTTTCTTGATAGATTTTTATTTTTATTCTTTTTTTTAAAATTTATTGTCCATGATGAGTTACAACATTTAGTGGGCAAACAATGAGTTATTATCCCCAATTCCCCGCTGCCCTCCCCTCCCCCCTCCACTGGATAACCTCCTCCATGGGTCGTCTGGATCAGTCCTTGTGACAGGGGACCATGGATAGCCTAGTATTCAGCCAGGTTCTCCTGGCCATGCCTCTGGATAATCTCCCCCACCACGGCTCTCATAATCTTTCCGCCCCCTCTTCCGCAGAGTTCCCTGAGTCGTGGTGGATGAGTATTAAGGCTGCTTTAAGGTTGTGAGCTTAGGGGTCTTTGTGTCAAAATCGTTGGTTTCTGTCTCACTGGCTTATCCTGTGTTGATTGAATGGCTGTGGTTGTGGGCCCCTTGATCCTGTCATTCTCTGCGGGGTTCCATTTGGATCCTCTATGATATGACTGTGGTGGGTCCTCTCTTGCCAGAATCTCAGCTATTGGCCTACGGTCGGTTGGTAGGGTTAGATGGGCTCCAGCTCTCTCGCTGCATCCTGAAAAATACAAACACAGTCTCCATCGGAGAGTGAGATCAGTGTAGGTTAACAAATATACACAATTCTGGATTACCTAGATTCTATTTTTAGTAGCCTCCCTGTCACTCGCTCCCATAGTGCATCTTGTTTTGGGAGCCCAAGAGTACGGGATCCGGTGCCTATCGCCCTGAATCCTTGAT
>PVHP010006048.1:35867-62368 GCA_004024765.1 Zapus hudsonius
TCCTCCTCCTCCTCCTCCTCCTCCTCCTCCTCCTCCTCCTCCTCCTCCTCCTCCTCCTCCTCCTCCTCTTCCTCTTCCTCTTCCTCCTCCTCTTCTTCCTCCTCCTCCTTTCCTTTCCCCTTCTTCCTCCTCCCCTTTCTCCTCCTTCTCCATTTATTCATTTATTTATTTTCCAGGTAGGGTCTCACTCTATCCCACGCTGATCTGGAAAACTCTTTGTAGTCCCAGGCTGGCTTTGAACTCACATCGATCCTTCTACCTCTACCTCCTGACTGCTGGAATTAAAAGTGTGCCCCACCATGTCTGGCTTTTCTTTTTTATAAAGCCTCATAAAATAGTCCCATTTTGAAATATTTTAAATATAAATTAATTGGATATTGGTTAGTGAAATATTAGCATTGTGGAACTTCTTTTCTCTTTCTCTTCCTCCTCTTTTCACTATGGCTGTTTGTGCTTAGACCAGTATGTTTTAGGGGATGTGATTTAATTCATGTTTGATCTCAGACTATACAATGAAGAACTTCACTGTGAGTGATTGTTCTGTCCTCCTTCTAGTTATGCTCAGCAAACATTTTCTGTGGTCTGAAAATGATGAGTTGTACTATGTATTTTATGTCTTGCCATTGGGATAGGTGATACTGTCTGCATTAGCTTTATGTGAAAGTGAGCTGAGAAGGTGAAGCGCTTGATTAAAATCATAACAAGTGGTGACATTGGGATAGGTGATACTGTCTGCATTAGCTTTATGTGAAAGTGAGCTGAGAAGGTGAAGCGCTTGATTAAAATCATAACAAGTGGTGATGGTGGGGGGGAAGCCAAGAGTCACACTTTGTCTCTTATGGCTTCTGTGTGTCTCTTTTTCTCTTGCCTCTCTCACTCTCTCCTTCTCTTTCTCTCTCTCTTCTTCCCCCCACCTGTATTTCTCATTGTGTGATCCCTTCCTCCCTTTTTCATTAAAATTTATATCTGTATATTATATCTGTATATTGTCAATACACTATTTTTTTTAGGCCAAGGTGGGGATACATAGTTTCATAATCATAACAGCAATGATAAGCATTCATGAGAAACTTAGTTTTGCATTTGTCAAAAATATCTTTAACTGAAGCTTCAGAAATGAGAAGACATGTGAGTCATTCATTAAGGACTATTTTAAATAAGGGAAAAAGAAAGATTACTCAATTAAGCAAACTAATATGTTCATTGAACTTTGAAACCTGTGAAAGATAATAAATTAGTGTGAATTGAAAGTACAGGCCTAGTTATTTAGTCCTTATTTCTAATTTTATTTTGCCTAACTTGTGTTTAATTTTTTTAAATACAAATGAATTACATGGAAGACTTGCTAGTTGTGTGGTTCATTTTGTTTTGTTTTCCATCAAGGGTGATGCATTTATTTTAATGTCCAATTAAAAATTTTATTCCTATTGTTCTTATCAAGACTTTTAGTGTTTCTCCTATATCATTTGGCAAAAGTTGTCTTGATGTATTTGAAAGTTATTTAATACTTTCTCTGTTTATTAATAGTAAATTATATATATCAGAATTAGGGTGTTTTTTTTTTAACCTGAGAATTTGTTTCAATTAGGCTGAATTTTCATAGTATAATAATATTGGGAAATGTCACTGAATTTTCACTAATATACTTTAAAGTTTCCTTGATATTTCAGAAGCTGTTAGGAGTATGATTCTGAGCATATTTTATTACAGAGTATGAACATGTGCTGAATTGATTCTGGTAGTGTGTCACGTTCTGGAGGCTGTTTTGCATAAAAACCCCAATCATCAGCTTTTTGGCACTTATTTTGTGCATTTACAAATAGTGAATAGGCAGTGGCACAGGCCTGTAATCCCAGCACTTGGAAAGTCAGGGTAGGAGGATCAGGAGTTCAAGGCCAGCCTCTCCTACAATAGGGAGTTTGAAGCCTGAAAAGTTATTAGTTATTTGGGTTTGTAAATGTGAAATACTAAGTGAATGTTATACAATAGTTAAATTTGTGTTAAATTGCTTCACACAGCTTTATTGATTTTTGAGCTATGTATACTGAGCCTTGATTTTTGAGGTTAACAGATATGATACAGATGGGAAAAGGTCTAATCAGTAGCACTTTCAGAAGTCCCAGGTTAATAATTGCTGAAGGATGGAAAGGCTTCGTGGTCCAGATAAATTCAGAGGATATTTACCTAAAGAAAATTAAATAGATTTCTTCTCTGGAGGATTTGCATCACTTTTTATGGGGGATTGCTTCATTTACAAGTTATACAGTTTGCAGCTTATTGCAATTATTTAACCATGGAGTCTTTCAGACTTTCTTGTATTTTATTTGGGGAAATCCCAAGATGTACATCAAGGCAGGATATCTGAACTTCTAGGGCTCTTTGTAAACACACACATCCTTAGTGCTTTGTAAAATATAACTATTTTATTGGTTAATTTATTCATGGTACTCTTACAGTGGATTAGTCCTCAAGCTATGTCAGTTCTTTAATTATTAATTAATGGCATTGTAAAGAATACTAACCAGAATGAGAACGATCATTTTATTGGTATTCAAAGGGCTTGAAGAGGTATGACATGGATTTGATAAGAGGGTGGGCAGTCATCAGTATCTTGGTTTGCCAGCTTACACCCAGCATGGTTTGCATGTATGTAGCAGCTAAACTGAAGATTACTATCCCAGCTTACATTGCCACCTGCCATGGACATGCACTTTCCTTTCTCTGCATCCAAACAGCTAGGTGTGAGATAACTTCTCATTGTTTTAATTACATTTTCCTAATGGTGAGCAGCTTTTCATTTACTTGATAGTTATGTCTTTTTGTGAGAAGTATGTAGTCATGTCCTTTGCCCTTTGCCTATTTTTAAAATGGGTTATTGGGTTTCTTATGGTTGGAGATTCTTATGTATTTTAACACTAGCCCCTTATTAGAGGTATGATTGTGAAGATTTTCTGCCATTCTATGGATTCTCTTACATTTATTTTATCCTTCTTCTTTTTTCTTGGTTTTGCTTTTTCAAGATAGAGTCTCACTTTGGCCCAGGCTGACCTGGAATTCACTATATAGTCTCTGGGTGTGGCGATACTCTAACCTCTGCCTCTCAAGTGCTGGGATTCAAGGAGTGTACCACCACACCCACATACATTTATTTTAAATTGGCAAACAACAATAATACATTTTTTTCAAGAATGTGAAGGCACTATTGTATCTTTTCCTATTCCAAGTTTTCAGAGAGGTTAGACATGAATTTGTTCCGTAATCATTTAATGTTTTTTAAACTCAGCATGCATATAACTGCATCTTTGTTCACAGTGTAAGGTCTAACTGTGGACATAGGATGGCCTGGAACTTTCTTTTTTTTTTTTGTCTTAAATATATATTTATTGTCCATAATGAGTTACATTATTCAGTGGGCAAACAATGAGTTGTTATCCCCAATTCCCCAGTGCCCCCCTCCCCATCCCCAATCAGCTGGATATCCTCCTCTGTGGGCCGTCTGGATCAGTCCTTGTGGCAGGGGACCCTGGATAGCCTAGTACTCAGCCTGGTCCTCCTGGCCCAAGTGTGTTGATACTGAAGGGTGCCATGCCTGTGGATAGTCTCCCCCACCACGGCTCTCACAATCTTTCCGCCCCCTCTTCCGCAGAGTTCCCTGAGTCGTGGTGGATGAGTATTAAGGCTGCTTTAAGGTTGTGAGCTTAGGGGTCTTTGTGTCGAAGTCATTGGTTTCTGTCTCACTGGCTTATCCTGTGTTGATTTAATGGCTGTGGCTGTGGGCCCCTTGTTCATCCTGTCATTCTCTGCGGGGTTCCATTTGGATCCTCCACAATAGCCTGGAACTTTCTGTTGTCCTGCCTTAGCCTTCCAAGTGCTAGGATTTTAGCTGTATGTCACCATGCCTGGCTCCACATAAGACTTTTGTTCAACACTAACTTAAGCTACTGTCAACATAAGGAGCTGATAAAATTGGCAAACAAGAGCAAACATGTTTGATATTGTTGTTAAATCATACAACTATATATCATATAGATGTGTTAGCATGTTGAATATTAAAAGACATTTTTTTTGGTTTCCATTAAATACCTTTCCTTGAGAGCCCAAAGTAAGCCCTAGCAATGTATTAGACTCCCTAACACACTAAACTTTGGGGGGGGGGCAAAGCTTTATTTACTTATTGATTTTTTTTATTTACCCCAAGGCCTTTTGCATGTTTGGTGCTCTCTCAGTGAACTATATCCCCAAAGTTTGATGACCAGTTTTTCACAAAAATTGATAAATTGTTTCTTCAGTACACTGCCATGGTTATGATGAGGAGTACAGCAACATTAATTGCTAAAATGTATAAACTTTACATATTTTAGGAAAAGAGGTCAGAGTTTGGGAGTGGAAAATAAGTTTAAATAGTTATAGTCTTATGTGTCATAGGATTATTGCTTTTCATCTCAATGTAAGCACTACTTACATGCATGCACACTTGCAGTTATAAATGGTGCTGTATGTGTAACAGTTGCTAGATGCACTACTCATCCTCACTTAGGATTTGTGTCATTATCAGTTTCATTGTATTAAAAAGGTACGAAAGGCTCTTTGAAATAAACTGCTTTAGGTGGAATCAGTGAAGTGGCAAGAGAAAGGAGGGAGCAGGAGCTTCTTGGAAGAAAGAAAATAGGCTCTATCCTGAGGCTTTCCAGTTGAGCCACTAACTAGCCACCTGACAGCAAAGCAGGGTTCTCAGATGGACGCCTTTTAAAATTCTGTGATGTCATGGAACTTCAAACATCGTCTCAGTTGACAGTAATCTAGAATTAACTATTTCCTGGTCAAGTTTAATTTTGATATTATACTGTCAAGTATTAAGGGGAAGGATCTTTGAAGTGAGGCATATGGACAGTGTTGAAACTGTTGTAACATTTATAAAGTGGTTGAAATTGAGCAAATGAATAGGTTGGAATAATGGTGATGCATACTACATTAGCAGTAAGCATCATATGAATTAACCTATATATTGAGCGTTATGAAGGATGAGGCCCAACTTAACTTATTTTTATGATTGGTTGCTCCGATAGTTCTTTGAACTTTGTAAGCGTTAGCTTCTTCTGAGTCAAATTGGAATAATAACACTCTGGTAACTTTTTAAAGGGGGAAACCACATATACTTGTTCAGGATAATAGTTATAAGGCTTTAGTTGTAAGTTGTACTAGAGTTTAATTTTTTAAATTTTATTTATCTGTAAGGAAAGAGAAAAAGGGCGGGGGGGGGAGTGAGAATGGGCACACCATGGCCTCCTGCCACTGAAAACAAACTCCAGATGCATATACCACCCTTATACCTGGCTCCTTTTGGGCACTGGGGACTCAAATCCCAGGCCATCTGGCCTGGCAAGCAAGTGCTTCCAACCACTGAACCATTTCTCCAGTGCTACAGATTGAATTTTGTAGATTGATTTATTTGCTCACTGAACATTAATATATATGGCCATGTGCAGGCATTGCTGGTAAGATCTGGTAGTGAGATCAGAAACTTTACCATCAAGGCTATAATTAGTTCTGTGCCACTTTGGCCATGAAAGCCGAGGCTTTGACATCTTTTGTCAGAATAAAAGAAATCATCTGATTGAAGAGTGAAAAATGAAGAGGAAAAGAAGTTTGGGGGATGTGGTGGGAAGGTTAAGTGTGACTTGGACCAGCTTGACAGCTCTGGGTACAGCTGCAGCTCTAGTTCTTCTGCACGCCTCTGGATGGCAGCTTGGGCCCAGGCTGTGCCCATGTAATAATGTAGAAGGGTGGTGGGGGAACAGGTGGAAAAACAATTTTGTGAATCTTGTCTTTTTTTTTTTTTTTTTTTTGCAAAGGTGTTGAGCATCTACCCAGGGCCTCACCCCTGCCTAAGGCAGGTACTCTTCCATTGAGCCACACCCCCAGGACCTGAATCTGCCATCTTGTTTTCCTGGAAAGACTCTAAAGTATCCTTAGAGTAGTCTGTCACATTTAAATGAACAGCTCTGCTAAATTCCATTGCCCTGGTGAAAGTAATACTTGGCACTCACATATATACCATTTATTTGCTTACTGAGTGTTTTTTTCCTGCTAGAGTGAGTACTCCTGAGACTAGGCCTTAAGGTTTTATTCACACAGTCTAGAATGAGTTGGAAATTGAGTACTTCTCACTGAATATTGGAATGAGTGGTAACTATTCCCTCAAGAAAAATTAAGATAAAAGTGAAAAAATTTAAGCTATAACATTATCTAATTCTAAAAGAATTGATATGTCTCAGCTAGAAATTCTATGCAGTTAAAAATATAGACTTGAATACTGTGTTTCAGAACACTTGGTTCAGGACATGTCCCCCCCCCCCCCTCAGAAAAAAAGAGTTGGAAAAAAAGAAAAAATGAGCAGGAGGCATTTTCTTTAGGAATGTTTTTTTGTAGGAGAAAATCTGAGTATGTTGTTACTTGGATATAAAGCAATTATCAATGCATTATCAATGCAAGGAGTTAGAATGTTCTCTTCACTCTTATTATCCGGTACTGAGATTTTATGGGTACCTCTTGGAATGTTCTTCCTGACTGAGATACATGTAAAGAAGGCTTTCTTTATAGTAGTGCTGTGTAATGAAGCTTATTTTCATGACATTTTGTTGAGTGTTTATATGATCTTTAATGTTACCTTGAAAGTTTTCAGGTATGTATGAGTTCGTCATGGATTTAAAGACTTGAAATCAGGAGGGCACATTTGCCAGGAGGGTAACTTGCTGCACAGCTTCTTTACTAAAATACCTTTTAGTGTCACTGTTACGGATGGAGTACTGTTAAATCATTTGTCTCTACTTCCATTGCATACAGCAGTAATATGAACCAGAAAAGTTCTACTCTGTTTAACTATTTAAGCTCATATGATGATGTATATGATGCACTTTTGAGGTTAGTGTGAGAGGCTCATATGTATCAACTAGGAGTTGATGATATGGCCTTCTCCATGTTCTTGAGAGACCTTTAGTGTCATGGATTTGTCACAACCCTAAAATCCTGATGCCTCCTTGACCTTGGCCCTGCATTTTTGAATTGCCCTTGGATGTTAAGCTCTTGAATCCCGAATTGGTCTTGCTCCTGAACCATTGGGATTATTTTTAGCCATTTTGTGGTTTGGCACAAGATAGATATGTAATTCTTTGTATTGTGGCTCCTTTAATTTTCCCATTAGAGTTGATAGCCAACATATGGCTTTTGGAATCCCTGTCTATTGAGGATTGGAAGTTATAAAACTGAAGTAGTACTCTTTCAGTGGAAGAGTTATATGAAACAAAAATTTCACCTAAGTTAAATTTTATAAATTAATGATCTGATTTAAAGTGTCATCCAATGTTGCTGAAAGCCAGAATATACTTTGAAGTTGGTTCTTTTTTTTTTTTTTTAACTTTTAAATTTTTGTTTATGAGTCAGAAGCTTGCTGTAGTGTAGGCTGACCTGGAACTCACTCTGTTGCCCCGAAGTTATTCTCAACCTCACTGTGATCCTTCTGCCTCTGCCACAAGAGTGCTGGAACTAAAGATATGCATCACAGTTCTCTTTATTAACAATCTCTGGACATATAGATAATGTACCATGATTATTACCCCCTCCCACCATCTTCCCTTTCCCCATACCAAATCCTACCTCCAAGGAATCCTTTCTTCTTTCCAAATAGTCTCTCTTTTATTTTGATGTCATGGTTTGTATTTCCCCCCTCTTATTATGCAAGTCTTGTGTAAGTAGGTCAGCCACTATGAGGTAATGAATCCCAGGGCCTCTTTGTGCCTGGGAGATAGTATGCAGTTGGTTCTTGATTGCTCTTCCTGATTTTGACATAGCCTTTTTTTTTTTCTCATTTTTCTCAGCTGACAAACACTATCGATATTTAGTTAGACTGTAACCATTTTCATATAGCAATTATTTTGTATGTGGTCTTCTATCATACCTAAATGTCTACAAAATGTTGCAATAGTCTAATAATTCTGTTACATCAGGGGAAGGAAGGTCAGTAGAAGGAATGAGCTGGAGGAAGATGGGAGAAAGCTTACAGGCTGGAGCACAGCAAACATACAAACCAAATAGTATACTGTATACAGAAAGTAGATGAACTCCAGACACAGACACCCTTCTTGTGCATCTGGCTTTATATGGGCACTGGGGAGTTGAACTCAGGTTCTTCTGCATTGCAGGCAAACGTCTTAACCACTAAGCCATCTCTTCAGCGCTGTATACAGAAAGTAGATGTTGGCTGCAGAGTGTTTTACAAAAACTAGCAGGCTTTGAGACTGTTTTGTGATTTAGTAAATTGTGCTTTTGAAACCAGAAAACTCTAGAATTAATGATTGACAGCTGGATGACTATGGAAGTTACATTATCTTTGTATGGTGTCTCATCATCTATTACAAATTAATTGTCCCTTCCTTATTGAGAATTATATATACTTTTAGTTAAGAGTGATAGCTGGTATCAGAATACCTGGATTTGAATCTAAATTTTGTCATTCCAAGCATTTTTTGACCTTGGTATGGTTACTCATCTTTTGAAGCCTCAGCTTTCTCTATTCATGATACTTATCCCATAAGGCTTTTATGAATATTAAGTGAAGTAACACATGCTAAGTTCTGTGCAGTATTTTTCACAGTAACACTGAGTGAATACAAGGTTTTATTTTTGTTTTCTCAGATATAACTAACAAGTGGTTTATTTGCCAAACATAGAATTTAATATTTGAAATTTACTATGTTCTGTCTTTATTTCTTCAGCTAGGATGTTTTAAAATGTTGAACAAAGTAATCCTCTTTTAGCTACCCCCCACATCTGTTTTCTTCTCTCACTTTCTCAGGTTTTATTAACTTTCTAACTCCTGTATTTTACTTTTATACATCATTTCAGGAGGAAATCAAGATGGAACCTATATAATAGTAATTGGCCATAATCAGGAATTTTGGCTAAGCATTAACTTTCTTGTGGCCACTTAAGCTTTTAGTATAGACTAAATGAAAGAGAAAAGTTATAGTATACTCCCATACTATATTTTAAAATGCTGTTGTCATGCAGTATTTTTATATGAAAAGTACTATGGTTCTTGTCAATTTGATAGCTTCATGTAAAATAATTTCAAATTTTTGTGAAGGTCTTAGAAAATCAAATAGACTTCAGTATCTTAGGATTTATTAAATTCTATTGAATTGTTCGTACAATAAGGAACAGAAAGGTAATGAATATAAAAATTATATCCCCTTTTTTCTGTATGTACTTATGGAAGCCTTGATAGTTCTGTAATAGGTAAACAAAAGGACTTAGGACTACATTATTACAAATAAAATATTTGCACATATAAATCAAAATTATGGGCATTTAAGCATAATTTCAATCTCTTTATTCACAGGTGTGTATGTAGGGTTGTGTACTAATACTGTAAACCATTGCTCTCAGGGAGTGGGGAATGGGGTGTTATTGCCCCAGCCACACATGACTTAGCTGTGGATTATGCCCTCAAGGTCCTCTGTGGGTGAATCTCTGTCTGACTCCTTTCCTGTCTATATTTAGCCTTTTCTTTCTTGTCACTGCTGCTTTGTGCATGTGCGGATTTTTTTTCTCCCGCTTCTCTCTTTTAACTGTTTCTTTCTGTCTGAAGGGTTTTAGTGTGTCTTAGTGTTTTCTCAGTTGTTACCCTTTCCTCCTTTTTTCAAATAAATTGAAAAGCAATAATAACACACGTAACATTTACTTGTAGCTTATTTTTTAATGTTACACTTATTTTAAACTTAAAAATATTTTTCATTATTAATTTGCAATTTAAACAGTTACATAATTTAGATATTTTTCTATATTGTCTAATAATGGTCAGTATAATTTCTTTGTATGATTTATCAGAATTATTTATCTTGATTAAAAAGACTGGCCATAGAGGCAGGATCATTGTTCTGATAATGACTGACCTGTTGCTGTTCAGATCTCAGGACTGTGAAAAAAATTTATATGGATTTCTTCTAGCTTTAGAACATACTCTGAACATTATCTTACTATGTACGGAATCTACATGAGATTCCCAAAGAGTATCTAGCATTTTAAAGTAACAGGATCAGCTTGGTTATTTCCTTTTTTGCTTATTGAATTTTTATTTTTATTCTGTTATTTAGATACTCGTGTGTGTGTGTGTGTGTGTGTGTGCATGTGTGCATGCGCGCACGTGTGCGTGTGTGCCTGTATGCCTGCATGCCTGCACTGTCCCATGCACAGGTGTGTGAAGGCTAGAGGACATCATTGGGCGTGCTCCCTTGCTTATCTGCATATTTTCTTGAGATGGAATCTCACTGGACCTGAAGCTGCTGTTACTTTTGGTCAGTGTGGCTGACCATCAAGCCCCAGTGATTCTCCTGTCTGGGTTTCCCACGTGTGTGGTGTGTGATGTGTGATACGTGTGGTCACCTCTAGCTGTTTATGACAGCCCTGAGGAATTAAACTCTGTAAATCTGGCCCTCTCAGACTCTCATGTTTTCATGACAAGCTCTCTTATCTGCTGAACCATCTCCTTAGCCATGTGCACAAAATTTTATATTCTGCACTTAATAAATGACAGCCCATGCTGCTATTTTAGAGTGTTTTTTTTTTTATGAAAAGAAATGAAGGATTACAGACTAGTTACAGTTCAGTGCTGTGCTGTGCCACACATTGGGGATCTTGTTTTTTCTACTGACTGCTGGGCTTGTGTTGCTTTGATTCCCTTTGGGTTACACGATCTGGGGAAAGCCGAAGAGGTGAATGTACCCAGAGTAGCACTGGTATTGTATAATGAATGAGAGCTAAATGGGACCCTTTATGAATATGGTTTATTTTATTTTGCTTTGTGTGTGCCAGTGAGCTGCTGTGATGAAGTTTTGTGTACTTATTTGAGAAACACTTGGGAATGGAATTTTTTAAAATTTACTCTAATTCAGTTGAATAAAGAAATTTTAGATTATTTCTGGGTACAGGAGCTTATCTTTTAGAATGAGATAACAATAGGATGATTTTGATGTTTAAAAGAACTTTAAGTATTAGAATTCCATTTATATAGAATGGGTAGAGAGTAGTAGACAGGTGGTTGGGTTAGAAATATCAAGTGTAATACTATATTATGTCAAAGTAATATATTTTGTTATTGTTTAGTGAAGCATAGAGAAGAACTCTAAAGGGAACAGAGAATTAATAAATAAATTATTGAGAAACCAGGGCTTTCATATATTTGAATTTCTTTTTTGATGTTTTATTTCTTGCCTTGAAAAATGTAGTGGAATAATACCCCTTTTTGGCATTAAAGTATTTCCTCTGTAACTTTTAAAAAAATGGACTTAAAGCCATCTTCATCATTCAGAGAAGAACTTTTTTTTTTTTAATTTATTTTTTGTTTTTTGAGGTAGTGTCTTCCTCTGGCCCAGGCTGACCTGGAATTCACTATGTAGTCTCAGGGTGGCCTTGAACTCATGGCAATCCTCCTATCTCTCCCTCCTATCTCTCCCTCCGGAGTGTTGGGATTTAGGCATGCACTACCATGCCTGGTCAGAGAAGACTTTTTAAAGAAAGGACTTAGGTCCTTAATATTGTTAGATGATTCATAAGAAGTACACATTTTCATATGCTGAATTATTTTGAAGGACCTACATTTTAAATTAACTAGCAGCATAATTTTCAACCTTTAAAAATATCATATAACGTTGATTGGAATATAGGTTTTCCTTTTTCTGTTTTCTTTAACCACACATGTTAACCTTCTAGGTAGGGGAGTATCATAACTTGGAATATCATTTTAATTCAGAAACTTGCTTCTATTTGTTCAAGCTTTGGATATGAATATACAAATCTCATTTATTCATGTAGGCATTCACAACTAATTTTTATAATATATGCACACACTGAAAATGACCTTACATGTTTACAGATTTGTAACCTGTCTTCATTTACTATATCTTAGGTTTGTAGAACAAAATTACTTATAATAGTCATGTAAAAATTATAAAAGAAATAAATTGTCAGAGTTTACTTTTCCATTTAAAAAAAACATGGATATGTCCTTCCATATTTTTACATAGACATACAAGAGAATTTCATTGAATTTAGAAAAATTACTAAAATAATACTGTGAATTAGCGTCCTCTGATAATTTTTACACGTTTATAGTTTTTTTCCAGTAATTTTTGTTTATTGTTACTTTTTCTTTGTCTTCTAAATAAAAAGTACTTGCTCTAAGCACTTGGGAGGTATAGGTAGGAGGATCACTGTGAGTTCAAGGCCACCCTGAGACTACACAGTGAATTTCAGGTCAACCTGGGTTAGAGTGAGACCCTATCTCAAAAAAAAAAAAAAAAAAGAGAACTTGCTCCATGAATTGATTTAACAGAATCTAAGGGCAAGTGGATCCTAAGTGTAAAGATGTAACTTAATGCTCAGAAGGAGAAATAAACTGTTGAAGAGGTATCACTGGGGTTGGGAAGAAGAGACTCTGAATTTTCAAAACATTATTATGGAAGAAAAGGGCAGAGGAGACAGCTCAGTTTGTAAAGTGTTTTCTTTATAAGCTTGAGAACCTGAGTTTGATTCCTAGTACCCTCGTAAGGAGCTGTGCACAACCACATGTGTCTGTGACCCCCAGCCATGAGCAGGATGGAGATAAGAAAATTGCTGGGGTTTACTGGTCAGCCATTCTGACCCCACCAGCAGCTGCAGATTTAGTTAGAGACTCCATCTCAAGGAAACAGAGCAGAGAGTGATAGAAGAAGGGCCTCTGCACATGTGTGCAGGCATCACTGTGCATGGTGGTGTGCACTTAGTGCTGAGGAGATGGAGACAGGTGTCCCTGGTGCTCTGCTCAGCCAACCTAGCCTAATTGGCAAACTGTATGTCACTTAAAGGCCTTGTCTCAAAAAGAGGAGGACAGTGTTCAGAGGATAACATGGAGGTTGTCCTCTGTCCTCCAGTTGCATGTGCACACATGTGTGATGTGTGCCCATATACATACATTCATACACACTACACACACAAAGGAAAAGATCCGTATTTCCATTTTACTTATTCGGTACATACTTACTGGGAATCTGCTATACATGTCAGATGTTACACTTGGCATCAGGCATGCAACAATGAACAGGGCATATACTATTCCATGTCCTCCTAAGCCACCTTATTGTGAAAATATATAGGCAATTCTAACATAATGCGATAAATGAGGACACTGGAAAAAGAAAGTGTTTAAATGCTACATCACGGAGTTCACTGTAGAGAGGAGTGTAAATGTAGAAGTGGGCAAAGAAAAGAAAAGGTGGAATAGTCAAACTTTAGGACACTTAGTCACAGTGGAAAGCAGATGGTGTTAGCATAACTGACTCAACTGGAGTCAGGTAGTCCGAGAATAAGAGATAATTTTTGCATTTCTCACTCAGAGAAGACAAGGTGATAATGAAGTCTCATGGTGTGGTATTTATTTATTTATTTGGAGGAATAACATCTTTTAATTGAAGGCTTCTTGTGATAAAGATGATAACTTGCTAATACACAGCCATAAAAACTCATCAAATATGAGGACTTGGGATGCCATGCACACTGTGGTAGAAAGTTTGTTTAACGTGTTCAAGACCCTGGGAATAATCGCCAACTCAGAAAAAAATAAAGACGGGTTAGAAGTGGAGTTGCAGTGAATATGGTTAAGGTGATGTGCTTATTACATTAAAAGTAGGGTGTTGGATGCATGTGTATGTTGAAATGACTGAATATTATCTAGTATGTGTGTCAAAGAAGAATATTGTTTGCTATGTACTAGTGCTCACTGAATAATTAGTGAAACCAGTGGTAGAGGATTTTCATCTCCTGGGCAATTTCATGAACTATTAGTGTCTTTATCTTAATTCTGATCCACATTGGAAATTCAGATGCATGGCTCCCATCCTTAGCTATTCTCATTTAATTTGTATGTGGAGTAGTCTGAGTAATGGGATTGTAAAATGCTTTCCCACCCTTCTCCTCAAGAATTCTAATTCACAGGAATTGTAGAGGAGCAGGGTCTAATCATCTTCATTATTTTATAGGACACTGACCAGGATTGTGGCTTCCATTCTGAAGTTGGGGTGAGAATGGTAAATCATGATAATTGAAAGAGTAGGCAGACTGTTTTAGAGGGTTGTGTTAGAATGGAAATGACCATGAGAGACCACTCTGAAAGGAAAGGTTTTAATAGGTGGAAAAGTGAGCTGCTGGGCTTTTTTCACCAAAGTTGGCAAAAAGGCGTGAGGCAAGTTCAGATCAGGGCTTTTAAAGGGAAAATGCTCAGGTTGGGGCCCAGGTGGTCACATGAGGTTGGGTGGAGGGCTCAGGTGGTCACATGCTCTCAGGATCAGGAAGGACAGTCCCTCGGGCCATACTGAGATACAGCAGATATGGCTCTTGTTTAAGGGGGGAGTCTTTATCTGTGACTCATGTTGACACTTCGCTTGAGGCTGGTTGGGGAAGAGGATCAAGGTGAAGCCCAAATTCGACCTAACAGGTTGCAGGTGCAATCTTGTGAAGGTGTTGGTGATAGAGGGGAGTTTGTTTTTACTATGAAACAGTCTGTAGAGAAACTTTAGGATAGAGGGAACGAACAGGAAATTGTATAAAGGGGGAAAAGCAAGAACAGTGGATAAATATGAGAGAGGATTGAAAATAAATTTAGCTTTTAGTGGTAACCTAGGCTAACAGGACTCAGTGGTTGAGAATTAGTGTAGAAAATATGCCCATTAGTCCTATGTTGGATGATACTGGGGAATTGAATATGTGGTTCCCAGGTGTCATTCTAAACTTTGGATGCATCAGATTTCATAAAAAGTTCTAGCCTTGTATCTTCCATAAGGGTATGGGTTGATATGCAAGATCCAAGGAGAGGCCCAGGGTTCTGAGTTATTTCCCCACAATTTGACTGCAAAGTTTGGTCACTTTGGCATAACACAGTTCTTTTTACTCTTATGTGCTGCTTGAGGGCACTATACATCCTATTTCCTTCCTCCTTCCTTCCCTCCCTTTTTCTCTTCCTCCCTGTCTTCTAGGCCCATAAACCAGTTGTAGAGCCACATCCTTATAAGTATGACCTGTCATGAAAGGCAGTCATTTGCGTGAGTCCAAGCATGGTGATTGTATAGAAGAACTGTGTCTGTTCCTTCAGGGACATCCCCCCAGAAAGTTGTGTAATGCATGGTTGGTAGCATTTTGGAGGAGTCAATTGTTCTGAAAGGAAGTTTCATGTTTTACATAGATACTGAATTTGCTTCAAGTTATGCTTTTTGGTTTTTCAGTAGCCTTAATAATGATAATAGCCAGGCAGTGTATTACATATGACCTAGTCAGATCTTAGGAAGGCATCATTTATATTCTGACCTTAGATCCTTCTTACAGTTATAAAAACTCACAAGGGACATCCCAAAGGATTTGCTTTATGAATGTATCCTTGAATTTCCCCTGTATAGACCCATATCCTTCACAATATAAGACCAAGTCGATTTTTTTGTTTGTGTATGCGCATATGTGGTACACATGCAAGTGGTCTTATGTGTGTGGGCAGATGTGTAAAGGACAGACATTGACATAAAGTATCTTCCTCAATCACGCTCCACTTTAATTTCTGAGGCAGGATAACTCACCAAATACCCAGAGCTCACTGATTTAGTTAGCCTAGCTAGCCATCTTTCTTTGGTCCTTACACTTGCATGACAACCACTTTTATCCACTGAGCTATCTTTCCAGCCTTAAGTTAATTTTTAAGCCATTTATACAAAAAAATCTATAATATAGTTTTTTATGTTAGAAATAAAAATTAAGATACATGTTTATTATCCAAGTTTGCATTATCTCATACAGAAGAGTTAGGACTAGAATACAGAATTTCTGACTACTACTGTGTGAGTTATGATGTGTAAAGCATATTTAGTAAAATAACAAAATAAAGCCAGGAAGGAGTTGTGTATTCTTGGCATTTATCTTTAGGATTTTTCCATTGGAAGTTCTTCATTGTAAGAACCAGAAATAGACTCCAATTTTCCTCATGTAAAATGGTGAATGCATGGAAGTGAAAAGTGAGGTAGGAACTAAAAGCTATGTGGACTGGAAATGACACCTTATTCTCTCTCTCCCTTTCCCTGAGGAGCCCTGTCTCTGCATTTCCTTCACTTCCAGTGTTTTGCTGCCTTCCTTGATCTGAGTATCTCAGAATGGGTGTAACCAGTGCAGAATGGGCATACTAACAAACAAGTTTGTAACTTTTCAAGTAGCTCATGTTATTGATAAAGGTAGTTCTCACAATTACACATTCTATGCTAGACAATGGGTTGTTGGATATTTTGTCAGGTTTACTTGTCCTAGAAAAAGATAGGGTTTAAGAGCCAGGCGTGGTGGCACATGCCTTTAATCCCAGCTCTCGGGAGGTAGGAGGATCGCCGTGAGCTGGAGGCCTGAGACTACAGAGTGAATTCCAGGTCAGCCTGGCCTAGAGTGAGACCCTACCTTGAAAAACCAAAAAAAAAGGGGGGGGGCTTAGGGAGGGAAGTAGATAGGCTAATGTGTTTCTCAGAGCTGTGACTATGAGGATGAGGTAGACACAAAATGTGCTTTATATGTGTGCTGTGATTTCATATTTAGTTTGCTGGTAAACCATACCTAGCCTTCACACAGGGCCCAAACAAAACCTATGAGAAAGTGACAAGACAAACAGGAGGCCAATCACCACAGCAAGTCTGATAACCCATGAAAGGTCAATGGAGACAGACACCAATGATACCCAACACAACCCAGGGCAAAGATCCAGAGATACTTAAGATCTCAACAACAAAGCAGATTCAAAACTCACCCACTGTGACTCAGGGAACTGAGCAGAAGTGTAAGAGCCATGGTGGGGGAGAATATCCAGAAACATGGCCCCCCTCAGCAACAATACACAGGCGGGGGAGAAAAAAAAAGAAAAACTTGCTACCTCTGGTGCAGTTCATACCCACTATCCTATGGACAGATTCAGAATGTGCAACGAGGAAGTACCCCAGTGGGTAGGGGACAGAGAGGAGGGAAACAGGGACAGATTTACAAGATTTGCTCATACAATATATATATATATATATATATATATATATATATATATATATATATATATATATATATATATATGTATATATATATATTCATAATAAAGATATTTAAAAAATAAGAAATCAAACAACCCAATCAAAAAATAGACTATAGAACTGAATAAAGTTCTCAAAAGAAGAAAAACAGGTGGTCAATAAACATCTAAAATGTGTTCTACATCCTTAGCCACCAATAAAATACAAATAAAAACTACTTTGAGATTCCATCTTACTCTTGTCAGAAAGCTATCATGAAGAAAACCAGTTATAATAAATGCTGGCTTGGGTGTGGAAAAAGAGGTCTCCTTCCTTCATTGTTGGTGGGAATGTAAACTGGTACAGTCATTGTGAAAATCAGTGTGGAGGTTCCTGAGACAGCTAAATATAGATTTGCCATATGATCTAGCTATACCATTCCTTTGCCATATACTCTTACGGACACTACTCATTACAGCAGGGAATGTATATTCATGTATATTCTTGTTCTTTTGACAATTGCTAGAAGATGGAACCAGCTTAGATGCCCTTTAACTGATGAATGGATAATGACGAAGATATAGTTACACAATGTAGCTTATTCAGCTGTAAATAAAAATGTTACCCAATCATGAAGATAAGAGGCAGGAAAATACCACAGTAGCTAGCAAAATTGCTGGAATATAGCAGGTACTCAGATTTCATGATATGCATGAGTACCAGAATGAATTCACTTGAAGTTTCCCTTGCTAAGCTAATATACTGTGATGGTTAAGTTTTGATGTCAACTTGACCTTTCAAGTAATCTTGGGTGGGTCTCTGAGGATGTTCACAGGAAGGCAGCCTCTCAGGAGGGTGCAGGATGTAAGGAAGCTCAGGAGAGCTAGAAGTAAATTCCAGAGACTCAGGAAGCCATTAAGTCTGGGATAGGGTTGCAAGACCCCACCCTAAGGATATATAAAGGGGAAGAAATTCTCTCTTTGGCCCTCCTGCCTGTTTGCTAGTGTGTGTGTGTGTGGGGGGGTAGGTGGTGGGTTTTTCTTTCTGCTTGGACTAGTGAAAGAGGGCCAGCCATACCTTGTAGGTTTAGTGCCACTATTGCACCGATGAGCATTTCTTGACTTGCTAGTCTCTTCCATACAGCTGTGTGTTCAGCATTTTTTTTTGTTTTTTGTTTTTTGTTTTTTCGAGGTAGGGTCTCACTCTAGCCCAGGCTGACCTGGAATTCACTATGTAGTCTCAGGGTGGCCTTGAACTCGCGGCAATCCTCCTACCTCTGCCTCCCGAGTGCTGGGATTAAAGGCGAGCAGCACCACGCCCGGCTTTTCAGCATTCTTGTGACACCTGTCTATATTATATATCAGTGGTCTCTGCTTTCTCCAATATCATTGACCAATTTCCCCTGGTAGCTCATGCCACACCTTCTAGTGCTACACTTGCTACCATCTGGGAGCTGGTTACCATTCTGGATCTAGCAGGATCTCTTGGTGTTGTTTTATGACACTCTGTGATTTCTTCAGCAATAGAGTCTTATCTTCGGCCTGGGGCTGGTACTCAAGAGTTTTGATAGAAGTCTGCCACATTTTGGGGACCTTTTGGGTCACTTTGATTAATAGCTCAGTGTAGGAAGGAACCAATAACTGCGACAGTTTGATGCAGGCTTGAGCAATTATTCTTGAGGTTAGGCTTCCTCCCATTCTGTTCATGTCCCCTTGTACCAGGTGGTAACCTCAGCTTCCTCAGTAGCTTACTGTATAAGAGCTAGGGTTTTATGGTGTCAATTCATTATTAGTTTAGTTTACTATATGAGTTCCCCTACCTTCTAGTCACACCCCCTCTCCTCCCCCCCAAAGTCATTCCATTCCCTTATACAAACTCTGTTCACTGACGGATTTTCTTAATGTTCCGGTTTAACACAGTTAGGAACCACATATGAGGGTAAAATATGTGGCGCTTGGCTTTCTGCTCTTGTATGTGGTCACTAAGAATGATCTGCTCCAAGTCCGACCATTTTTCTTTAAATTTCATTATGTCATTTTTCCTTTCAGCTGCTTAGAATTCCATAGTGTATATATGTACCAAAACTTTGATATCCATTCGTCCAGTGATGGATATTTGGGTTGATTCCAATTCTTTGCTATGATACATTGAGCTGCTATAAACAAGGTTGAGCAAATGTCTCTTTGCTTCTGTGAGGAAACTTGGGGGTTGATGCCCTATAAATCCACTGGAGTCTCTATATCCATCCTGTTCAGGAGCCTCCACACTGCTTTCCATAGTGGTTGTAGAAGTTTGCATTCCCACCAGCAGTGAATGTGGGTCCCTTTTCCCCCACAACCTCACCAGCATCTATTGTTGGTAGTGTTTAATGATTGCCATTCTGACTGGAGTTAGATGGAATCTCATTCATTGTTGTTTTGATTTGCATTTCTCTGATGATTGATGACATTGAACATTTTCTCAAATGGGAGTTGGCCATTTGTATTTCTGTGAATTCCCTGTTGAGTTCTATTCTCCATTTTGTGAGAGGGTTGTTTAATAAATTTTTATTTAATTTTTTGAGTTCTTTGTTCATTCTAGGTATTAGACCTCTGTCTGTGTTGTAGCTGGCAAAGATTTAACTCCCAGTTTGATGGTGGTCTATTGGCTTTCAGTATGGTATGTTTGTACAGAAGCTTTTTAGCTTGATGAGATCCCATTGGTTAAGTGATTGTTGCACTTCCTGGGCTATAGGAGGTTTGTTCAGGAAGTTTTTTCCTATTCCTATCTCATAGAGAGTTCCCCTAATTTTTTCTTCCAGGGTTTTCAGAGTTTCAGGTCTTATGTTGAGGTCTTTGATCCATTTGGAGTTGATTTTTGTGCATGGTGAAAAGAGTGGGTCTAGTTTCATTTTCTTGCAAGTATTTATCCAATTTGTCCAACACCATTTGTTAAAGATGCTATCTTTACGCCAGTTAACATTGTTGGCATCTTTGTCGAATATGAAGTAACTATAATTGCTTGAGTTTAGGGCAGGGTCTTCAGTTCTGTTCCATTGGTCTGTCTATTTTTGTGCCAATAGCATGTTGTTTTTGTTATGATGGCTTTTTAGTATATCTTTAGGTTGGGTATGGTGATAAGGATGGCTTTGGATATCCGAGGCCTTTTGCCACTCCAAATAAATTTGGAGATTATTTCTTCTGTGTCTGCAAAGAATGAATCTGGTATTTTTATTGGTATTGCATTGAATCTGTATATAGCTTTTGGAAGTAGTGCCATTTTCACAATATTAATTCTACTTATCCAGGAGCAAAGATTTTTTTTCCCATTCTGTAGGCTGCTTGTTTGCTTTGTTCTCAGTATCTTTTGCTGCACAAAGCTTTTTATTTTTTTATTTTATTTTTTTGGTTTTTCGGGGTAGGGTCTCGCTCTAGCCCAGGCTGACCTGGAATTCACTATGTAGTCTCAGGGTGGCCTCGAACTCACAGCAATCCTCCTACCTCTGCCTCCCGAGTGCTGGGATTAAAGGCGTGCGCCACCACGCCCGGCGCACAAAGCTTTTTAATTTCATTAGGTCCCCTCTGTGGTTCTTTACTGGCTTTACTTTCTAGGGTTATATTCAGAACATTGTTGCCTATACCTGTATGTTGAAGTTTTTTTCCCTACCTTTTCTTCTAGTCTTTCAGTTATTTTAAGGGAATACTCTTTTGTATGAGATATATATTCGTTTCATTGATAAACAAGTTTCAAATTGGTCTTTTTCTGTCAAAATGAAATGTTTATATAGAAAACTTTATTTTCCAAATAATTGAAATGTCTTATAAAATAACCTAATTTTTTATATTCACAGCTTATTCTTTAAAAATATTTATTGACAACTATTATGACACAAAAACATTTACAGCTAGAAGAGAGTTTCTTTAAATTTTTTTTTATTAAGTAGAAACTTTGTATGAACAAATCATGTGTTGGTACTACAGTTTCCCTCCTCCCTGTTCCCATTCCACTGAGGTCTCTCCTTAGTGGGATTGCTGGTATTCACCATGGAGTTCTAGGATATGAGTTGTGAAAACAGCAGTCAGTCATTGTGGGGTGGGGGATGCCTCTGGATTTTATTTATTGATTGATTGGTTTTTGAGAAAGAGTATGGGAATGCCAGGGCCTTCTACCTCTGTAAATGAACTCCAGATGCATGCACCACTTTGTGTGTCTGGCTTTACATGGGTACTGGGGAATCAAACCCAGGCCATCAGGCTTTGCAAGTATGCAGCTTTTAACTGTTGATCCAGCCTGGAAAATTCAGTTTCTTTTTTGTTTGTATCAGCTTTGCCTGTCTCCTAAACCTTGTCAGAAATTTAGGAATTCTTACTAAAAGAGTTTTACATTTTTGGACTTGGAATATTTGCTTTGCGCCTGTGAGGATTGTTTTTCCTATGCAGTGCTAATAGTATTTTAAATATTCATATGTACTTCCAGCATCAGAGAAAATAGTAAATGCGATCTTCTGATATTTTAATCCTGTAGTTTCTTCTAGTCCTTAATTTAGTGATTTTTGTGCTCCAGCTGTGGAGCAGGGGACAAATATGCAACCTGACATAGGTTCTATTCTAAGTAATACACCCTATGATTGTATATCCTATGACTTCGACTGTGTATAGTTATTTTATAACTGATAGGCTCGTTCAAAGCACACTGAATTCATAATAGCTTCTTATTTTATATTTTCTTTATCATTGAATATTAGGGGTCCTATTATCAGTGGGAGCTCATGTACATGTACAGAATGTAGTCTTGGAAATGTTTGAAGTTAAGCCACGAGGAAGATGGTTTTATGACCAACGATCAGAAAGTACATAGAGATAATGATGATGATGGTGACCTGTGTTTATAATGTAATTATTGTGGTCACCTCTTACTCCCATTTAGATAGGAAGGAGAAACTCCACAGGTATTCAGTGGTAATCATTTGCCTGCTGGAGAGGTTTGAAATAGTGTTAGTTGATTAAAGTGTGCCTATCCTCCTCACAGGATCCTGTGTGTGTTGACTCAGTAGCTGAATTGAAAACTTGTATCATGTACCCAGTCTTTAGTCATCCTTCTAAGAATACATTAGGTGCCTTGAATTGGGGTGAGCAGGAGAGAATCTATTTTCTGTTATTGTTGAATAGACAGAGAGAGCTTAGGAAAGTTAACATTTATACTGATTCTTATGTGGCTTTTTCCCCAAAAAGAAAGTGTCAGCATATGTGGAGCTACCAAAAACAAAAACAAACAAACAAAAAACACCCTTTCCCTCTATTTTTATGCTTTAGTCTCTAGAGAAAAGGAAGGGCAAAGTCCTCAAGTGGATTTTGTTTTGGAGGGTGGGATGTTGGCATGCATTCTGCTGGTAGGACTGTGCAGTGCTGTCTAAACCTGTAAGGTAAAGTGGGACACTTGGGTTTAGGGTTGTTTTCACATTCCTTTCCTCTTTTCCTTTTTTACCCCCTTTTCCTTTATTCCTTCTTTTCCCATTCCCTCCTCTGTGTATGTTCTTCAGTTAGTATGGTGTTTTGAATCAGATGTCACTCATAAACCCATATTTTTTCTGAATGCTCAAACCCCAGCAGGCAGCAGTTTGGGAGGTAGAGCCTTGCTGGGGGAGGAGGCTCAGACCTTGAGTTTTATTAGCCCCAGGTTTCCTGTATTAGTTCTGCTCACTTTCTTTTTTTTGGTGGGGGGGTTTCGAGGTAGGGTTTTACTCTAGCCCAGGCTGACCTGGAATTCACTATGTAGTCTCAGGGTGGCCTTGAACTCATGGCAATCCTCCTACCTCTGCCTCCCGAGTGCTGGGATTAAAGGCATGTGCCACCACGCCCAGCTAGTTCTGCTCACTTTCTTGCTACTGTTTCCACCTGTTGTGGAAGAGGTGATGTCCAGCTTCTGCTCATTTCATGCTGTTCCTGCCATCCTGAAGTGTCCCCTCAAGACTGTAATCTAAAATAAAAAGCTTTTTTTAGTCAGCTGCTTTTGGTCCCAACAATGAGAAAGTAACTACAATAGTAAATGAATTAATATTAAGTGCTTTCTGTGTACTAGGCACTGATTAAATTATGATGTGTTCTTGAATGAGACTGGGTCCCATGCCAAGGAATTGAAATTACCTAGAGAATAGCTTGTAACTCACTGTTGATAGAATAAGATAGTTGGAATCCAGGCTATTCTAGTAATAAGGCCACTGTTAGGGCTGTTTTGGTTATTGAATTGTGTGTAATTTCACTGACTCATGTCATTGAATTCATATGAACTTCAAGCTTCTCTACCTTATCTGTTTGGCTTCAAGCTTCTCTATCTTCTGGATATATTAAAATATACTAGGATATTATAACTCTGAGAGACTTTACCACCCCCTACAGTGAGACTCAGATCAGAACCCAAGTTACTATAAATATGGGAGTTCTGACAAATCTGTTCCCCCACTGATTTAAAACAGCTGTTTTCACTTGGCCCCACTGCCTAAATAAGCCAGGATATTCTAGGACCTACTGTATAATCGAATTTTATGTGTCTTTATGAGCACAGTTTATAATCTGTTATGGTTAGACCTGATATGAGAGATGATCTCTTCTGTGAATCTGGGTCAAAAAAGTCGTTAAATAATTTTGTGTAAGCTGCACAGATAGTTACTAGCAAAGTCAGATCTTTGATTTCTGATTCATTTGTAGTACTACATGTTTTTCTATAATAATTGCATGTGGCAAGCACCCAGCATTGTTATTATGCTTTGATAAGCATAAAATATCACAAGGTAAATTATTTCTACATGTATTGTCATTTCTTGATTTTTCTAAGACTTTTTTTTTGTTTTGTTTTGATTTTTTGAGGTAGGGTCTCACTCTAGCCCAGGCTGACCTGGAATTCACTATGTAGTCTCAGGGTGGCCCTGAACTCATGACGATCTTCCTACCTCTGCCTCCCAAGTGCTGGGATTAAAGGCGTGCGCCACCAACGCCCGGCTTTCTAAGACTTTTGAAACAAGGTTTTTGTCTTTGTCACTGAGCTCAAGACTCAAACATGATACATGCATGCATAGATATATATCTGGGTATGGTAATGAATTGACTTAAAACCGAAATTTATTTCATTGTTTATTTAGGGTACATATGTGTAAACTAATTTTTAAATAAAAAGTATATGCTTTGTTTTTAAAACAGAGACTTATTGTGGTGTTTTCTGATAGTTCTTTTTGAGGCATTTGTAAGCTGATTTAGTTGAAAGTATTCATTTATGATTTTAGTTTTTTTATGTTACTGTGACTTTAACTTCAGACTGGCAAATTTAAATTTAGCTAAGGAGTCAGGATTTAATTAGCATCAAATTTCATTCTTACTAGCTGTATGATCTCTGACAGCTTTTAAAATATCGCTGTGCCTTGTTTTTTATTGTCAAACTAGGTACAGTAGTACTGATTACGTTAAAATTGACCAGTGGACCATGGCCTCATTGTTCCTCATATTACCCACATAACCTGGTTGAGGAAATGAAGTCATGCACATGTAAGCAATACTAAAGATGAAGTTGAACTTGGATAGTAAAATTCCAGAGTACCTCTATGCTATTTTTTCTGTTTCTCTCTCCTTCTCTCTCTCTCTCCCCTCTCTCCATCCCTCTCCCTTCTTCCCTCCCTCCCTCCCTCCCTTTCTCCCTCCCTCCCTCCCTCTCTTTCTCTTCTGTTGCTCTGTGGAGTAAATGAAATAGTTATGTACAGTGCTTATTTTAATTTTTTTGAGCTTTTCAGATTTTGGTGTTGTAAATAAGGTTTCATGACCATAATTTAGGAAGAATTATAACTGAAATTGTCCTTGGCTCTAAACAGTTGTGGAAGTTTGCTAGACATTAAGGAATGAGAGCCCCTACCGTAGGTGTATGTTGAATCAAAATTTGAATTTTAGAATTTGCTCATAAAGATACTTAAGGTTTGAGAAGTAGTATAGTAGATGACCTTATGAGTTTCTTCCAACTGATGGTTCTTGTGAGTGATTTTTGAACAAACCAATAGAATATTTCAATGTTGCTATGTATATTTAGTAATTTATCAAAGAAAATGATAATGTGTACAGGATCCTTTTAATGTAAATTAGCTGTGTAGATTCATTTCTATCTTTTAGCATCCATTTTAGGTTAGATCTTTAGGTAATATTATTCGTTTGAACTTGTGAAAGTGAGAGGGAACTAATCAGATAGCTTTATTATTAGGCAGCCAGTTAAGGGAGGTCCCAACATAAGAGAACCAAAAAGATGTCACACTGCTGGCCTGCTGCAGCAGAACAAGAATTCAGAGTTGGATCCAGTCTCATCCAGTCAGCTCTCTGGCACCCTACTCAAGTGTGCTGACCTCCCAAGCAAACCCTCTGAGTCCATATAATTAGAGAGTTTTGGGGAAGGCAGCTTCCTATATTTTCTTCTTCTTGGCTGCTCATCTCTTCCAGCATGAATCCTGGGGTCCCAGCACCCGTGAGACTATGTCCTTCCCACTCTGGCTGCCTGAGGGGTATTGTCTCTCTAGTTTCTTATGGCTTTGCCTTTTAAGTCTCTGCTGTATAAATACCCTTTCATTTTTCTTTCCAGGCCCATTCCATGTGGTGCACCCTGCCCCTTTCCTTGGCTTGTGCTTTCCACTGCATACTCCTTATTCTTCTGAATCAGTGTTAAGTTTATAATCTGTCCTTCTCAGTCTGTTTCAGTTCCTTGTTAAACATGGATAAAAACTCAGGGTTTGGAGTTTAAGGACTTTCCTTGAACCCTCAAAAAAAACCATTACAAAAGGTTTTAATAAAGTACAAAATTATCCTAAGTTTTACTATCCTTTATTATTTTAGGAAATGCAACTCAAATTTTAAGTGCTACTAGGTAAAAGCTTTTTGGATAATACTATTCTGATGTTTCAGTAAAGAATTATTTGAAACAGTTGAAAGAGATAACATCAAAGCCAATGTACATTTGAATTGCTTTATTAGAGTTGTTTAGTTCTGTTAATCTTTGGGGTTTTAAATTTTCTCCTGAGGACTCCGCAGAGAATGACGAGATGAACAAGGAGCCCACTGCCACAGCCATTAAATCAACACAGGATTAGCCAGTGGAACAGAAACCAACGATTTTCGGCACAAAGACCCCTAAGCTCACAACCTTAAAGCAAACTTATTACTCATCCACCACGACTCAGGGAACTATGCGGAAGAGGGGGCGGAAAGATTGTGAGAGCCGTGGTGGGGGAGACTATCCAGAGGTACGGACAGGAGAACCTGGTTGATTACTAGTCTATCCATGGTCCCCTGTCACAAGGACTGATCCAGACGACCCATGGAGGAGGTTATCCAGTTGAGGGGGGAGGGGAGGGCAGTGGGGAATTGGGGATAACAACTCATTGTTTGCCCACTAAAT
>PVHP010006049.1:0-62246 GCA_004024765.1 Zapus hudsonius
TGTGGCAAGGGATCCTGTATATCTTAGTACTCATCCCGGTCTTCCTGGCCCAAGTGAGTTGTTACTGATGGGTGCCATGCCTCCGGACAGTCTCCCCCACCACGGCTCTCACAATCTTTCCGCCCCCTCTTCCGCTCAGTTCCCTGAGTCGTGGTGGGTGAGTAATAAGGCTGCTTTAATGTTGCGAGCTTAGGGGTCCATGTGTCGAAAATCCTTGGTTTCTGTCTCAATGGCCTCTCCTGTGTTGATTGAATGGCTGTGGTTATAGGTCCCTTGTTCATCTGTCATTGTCTGCTGTGTTCTCTATGGATCCTCCCCGATATGACTGTGGTGGCTCCTCTCTTGCCAGGATCTCATCCTTCTGTCTTCACTTCCCAAGTGCTGGGATTACACCACCATGTCCAATCTATAGTTGCTGGGCATTAAATCCAGGGATCTGTGCAAGTTAGCCAAGCACTCTCAAAACTGAGCCACATCCCCAGCTAACAGTGCATTTTATGGACAATTACAAATAATCATCGCAAATTGTTTGATTCTGACCTAGTAAAAAGTCCTGAGAAGGAAATAAAAAAGTGTCATTTCAAACTGGTTTTAAACTAAGTGATTAAGGACTTGAATACAATTGAATAATGCTTCATACAACAGACCACAAAAGTAAGACTGAGGCATAGAGGAATAGAGTTTATATATTGCCTATCTTATATTTATTGCTTTTATAAACTTGAATGTCATACTTTTACTTTAATGCTATTCTGCTCTTCTTTTTCATTACTTTGAGGAGTTTAAGATTGCATTGTGATGAATGTGCAAATTTCCAGAAGGGAGAGTTTTACATATGAAAGTGTCCACTGTGAATTATAACTTTGAGAACAGAGGTGGCTATTGATGACCATAGAGTTCTCCCATAAAATTAGAGTTATGGTGGTGGAGTTCAAAGAACACTGGTGTGTAGTGCTTGCCTTTTCTTCCTTGAAATCTTTCAGTGATACATTCTTAGACACCTTGGGAAGTTATCCAGATTCAAATGTAGAAGGCACTTTGTTCCAGGTCAAGATCAGAACTTGAAGTTCTGTGATTAGGTTGTGACGTCTCAAATATAGTAAAAATACCAGCTACAGATTCAATGTCTGGCACTTGTGAGCAGCATGAAATACCTCACCATATTAATAAAAAGCTAACCTATCAAGGTAAAATGTATGTATAATTTAATAGAGATGTATTAAAAACTTTGATTTTTTAAATCTGGACTCATTTCCATAAATGGAGATGCTTTCATTTATAAAGCACAGAACATTTTGACTTTAAAGGGAACACACAGAAAAGGAAGTGCACACGGGGAAGAGAAAGGCAAGATCTTGTGACATCATATGTATGCAATCTGAAAATGCCTTTTAATGTGCATTTAATTTAAGGAGCAGAACACTGTTCCATTCTCTCCTGTCTCAGTGGTCTGTATGTCTGCCAGTGTGAGCAGCATCGGGAGGTGAAGAGTGGGAAGGGAGAAAGTAAGAACTTTTAACTTCTGAAATGAATTGCATCAGGTAGGCATTCTTGTTTAGGGGCATCAACACGAGCGCAAAGAAGGGCCCATAAACCCATTGGCTCTCAAAGCCAAACTCACAATGTGAGTAGGAAATCTAAAGGGAATACACTTGAGAGAGGCACCAGCTGTTTGTCTTCCATCCCTCATTACCCTGAAGAAGCCAGGTCGTGATGAAATGAAAGTGCACGAACATCATTTGTACGGGAGAAGAAATGAACATCCAAATGCAATAGCATTTTGGGTTGAAAAAGAACTTAAACCTTCTCTTACCCACTGTTACACACTTTAACACATGAGAAAGTAAGAGTAAAACTGCTAATTCCCCCCCAAAAAAACCCCTGCTAATTCCCTTTTCCTTGTAAGTATTCAATTTCTTAGCATATATTATTCTAAAGCAACTCCTTTGAAATCAACAATGCAATGATTTTATTGTGACTTCTTCAACTAATCTTGAGAATTTTTGTGAAACAACCAATAATCACAGTAATCCTTTACACTTACTCAAACATCAATGTTCTTCATGCGCTTTCATTGCTCTTTCAAGCTTTCTTTAATATTGATGGCACCTCCAATTTGCAGGTGTAAAACCTGAGGCACTGCAAAGCTACCCCATTCTTCTTCCACATACACATAGAATCTAAGTGATATAATTGGGGTAAGAATATTTAAACCAGAGAAAAGATTTTTCCTCTCATCAAATTTCTTAATACCAAACTGCTGACCTGTATCATACAGTTTCGTTACATGGTTAATGCCATTTTCTTATTAATCTATTTATAAATGGAAGTATGAAGATGGTCTTCTCCATCTCTTAATCTTCTTTTCTCTCCCTCCTTTCATTCCTTCTTTGGACAATTTTGACATGCAGCCCAACTTAGCATGGAGTTCCAATCCTCCTGCCTGAAGAGTGCTAGGATCACAGGTGTCACATTATTCCAGGTGAGGATGACCATCTCTCACTGCTGTAAGAAGGGATCCCCTTGCCTTTATGTCCAGGACACTGGCCTGTACACGATAGTGAAATCAGATCCTCCATGACAGCTCATTGACAAGCACCTGTTATCTACCAGGCACATTACACCATATACAACAGAGCAACCATTTCCAGGCAAAAGTGGATGCTATTAACCTCATTGAGAAAAACAAATCAAAGCCTAGAGATTAAGTTTACACAGCTAGTAAGTGGCAGAGAAGTATCCCTGACTCAGGCCTGCCCATTCCCCACTGTGATTCCATGGCTCACAGTCTTTCCCTGCCCCAAATACTTTAACCACACAAACAAAAGCACAGTGGAACTAAAAAAAGTTCACTGAGCTCCTTACTGCTTCCTCAGAGTTGTAAGCATAACTGCAGCACAATCAGTGATGCATCTGAGTCTGTCTGAGGCAAGACTCATGCTGATAATAGATTGGGAGAATCCACTTTGCTTTCAACAAAATATAATGGAAATTATTATTTAACTTTCTTCCCAGACACACAAGCTGTTTACCTGTAGTTCTAAGTTTGGCAAAATGCCATAATCATTTTAGTCTTTGCTAATTTTATGGAGTTGTGCGCACGTGCGCGCGCGCACACACACACACACACACACACACAGACACACACACATATAGATGCATGTGGTATGGCAAATTCAGAAAAATGTCCAGTCTGCCCAACTTTTCTTTGGGTGACTTATTCTACAGATATAAAGTAATGCTGAGAATTTCTAGGACAGATTTAAAACTCTTTCCATCACATGCAAACCTTAGCACCTAACTATTGACATAAGGTTTATCATTAGAAGCTAACTCTACATATGCAGGGACACCCCAGGTTTATTTCTTAATTGAATCCTGTCATGGTTTGATCGAGGTGTCCTCCACAAACAAATGAATGTGTTCTGATTGACTGATCCTCAGCTGATGGCAGTTTGGGTTTTACGACCTCGCTGGATCTGTGTTGTTGGGGGCGGGTTTATGGGGGTTATAATCCAGCTTCCCCTTGCCAGTGTTTGGCACACCTTCCTGCCGCTGTTTGCAGTGCTGTGGCAGAGGTGATGTCCACCCTCTGCTCATGCCATCGTTTTCCTGCCAGGATGGAGTCTCCCCTTGAGTCCATAAGCCAAATAAAGCCATTCCTCAAGAAGCTGCTTTTGCTTAGGTTCTTTCTGTGCGGCAACAGAGTAAGCTGACTACAACGAATCCCTAGGCCTTAGAACAATGTTGGGAATGCCATAGACCATCAACAAACTAATCGGGCTCCTGCCTACCAATGGGATCTCCACACCTTGTCAGCTGACCTATCTCATTCTGTGGCCTGGTTAAGTCACTGGGGTTCTGCAGACAAGAGTTGTGATGACTACAGCAGTGAACACCGGAGACTGGTTCTCAAGAGATGAAACGCAGTAAAATACAGAATTATTCTGAAAAGTCAGGGTAAGTGTGTTGAAGATGAAAAAATATATAAGTAAATAAAACACAAAGCTTCAACCTCCCAAAGCAGCATCCCTGCCTACTTCCCCTTGACCCTCTAAAAACAAGACAGAAAAAGAAACAAAACATTTCATTTGATGCTAATTTTTAAAAGCAATGTTTTTGTAGATAAACTATGTTGCGATTACAGACCGAAAACACATTGCAAATACTTTGCTGGTTTAACGGGAATACTAGATGGACATCTAATTCATCTATTAAGACATGTACAGAACCTTAACAGGCCAGAGCAGATACTGCCACTGGGTGCTAAGTGATTGTTAAACTTTCCTTCAGTCTCTCTGGCTGAGTCATTTTTGCTGAGGCAAACAATCTTGTGCAGGATATAAGTATGTATATGTATCTTCCCATGTATGTGGATATGCATGTGTTCATGTGTGCGGATACACGTATTATGTGGATATGCATGTATGCATATGGAGGCCAGAGGACAGCTTCAGGCATCGTTCCTCAGGGGCTGCCTACCTTTTTCGAGACAAGGTCTCTCACTGGGTAGGAACTCACAGCATAGGCTGCACTGGCTGACCAGGGACTTTCTCCTCCTTCCAGCACTGAAATTCCCAGATTTTTTCTTTTTGACGTGGGTCCTGGAATCATCATGCTTGTAAGGCAAATGCTTTACCAACTGAGATATCTCTCCAGTCCCCCCTTCCCTGACTTGAATCTCATTCGCATCCACTTTTGTGAGCCTATGTTTGCATTCAAATGGGGGCATTTCCCTGACTTGGCAATTGTCCTTTTCCTCTGGGGTCACTTGGTGTAGAGAAGCCATGAAGGAAATGATGTACAGCTCACAATGAGGGCCTAGAAACAGTGCTAAAACGACCTTGGATGCTCTGGGAGACTAGGGAAGCCTGCTCATTTGGTTAATAAGGAAGCCAGATGGATTTTAAAACCCCCAGGTAGACTCTGGCAGGACCATGACACTCAAAGACTCCTAGAGAGTTATGGCAGTGGTCCGGCCATGTGAAGGGTCACTTCACAGGGATATCTGGCTGTTTTTGGTGGCACTGGCCTTTCAGAAGAATCAGTGCGTCCCAGCTTTTGGCCTCAGAGCTTACCACCATTCAATTCCTGAGATCAGACAAACCAGTAGGACTGAAGCAAGCAGTAAGACAAACGAGCAACCATTTGTTTTGTTTTGAGTAAATCCAAGTTTCAACTCGTTATTAATTTAAATTATGACATGTTATTCCCAGAGAATGTTTTGTGAATAGGTGAAGTTAATTGTGGTCTTAGGTAAAGTGCTGGGCAAGCTCTTTGCTTTCCTGTCATAGTACCAACCAAACCCTGCGTTTTCTTGGGTTCCGTCTCCTTCAGTCCACTAAAAGCTCCCAAATGAAGGCCAATGTCTCGCTCATTTCTTCATGGGCTATGGTGTTTAGCACAGAACTCTGCCTGTAGTCTCTGTTCAATGAGTGAATGCGTCCTGTCAATGTCTTGGTGCAGGAGGAGTGGCAAGACAGATCCAGCGTGAAACTAGTTTGCACAGTTCATGGAAAGTGACCCCAGGGCTCCACAGTCATGCTTCCCATCACAATGATAGCCAGAAAGTTATGCTCTGAGAGGCTAAACAACAAGTAGTCTAGCTCTGGAGAGGCTGAGCCACCAGAACTATGGTTTTGAAGCCAACAGAGGCTGCACAGTAAGACACTGTTCTAAAAAATTATTTAAAAAAATCAACACCAAATCTACACAACACGAGAGAATCTTTTTGTTCTCTTTGAAAAGAGAACATTTTTTAATATTCTTGTCTATAAACCCCAAATGAGTAACCATGTTACTAAGAGTAAATGATTTTAGATAATTTTGCTAATGGTTACTACATTCTCAATTCAGTACTATTTCCATCTGAGGAAAGGGACTCGGAAACATTTTTACAATTGCACTAAATCCCCTCAAAACATAATGTTTGAGATTACTTTTTTCCTACATAGGCATCCAGAAAGCATATGAAGTTTTACAGTTTAAGTCCACAGATTCACCTGCAAGTCTTTAGGAGACAGGACCTTGAGTATCTAAGATGTGACTCCCTGAGCTGCAACTTAAGGCAATTGAATAAAGTAGAAACATTTGATACATAGTCTTTCATAAAAGCAGTGAGGACCTGAATTTGAGGCTACAAGAAACAAAGGAAAGAAATCTGGATGATGACTTTGTTACTCTTAAACAGATGCAAAAAACCCTCAGAAACTTTCATTGTAAGAAATAAGAATGAAATAAGAGGAACTTTTATCAGGCTCTATCCCACAGGACTCAGTCCTATCTATTTTATACAATCACTGCAAGAGTACATCTGATAACAACATACCAGGGCCAGGAGAACCTGGCCGAATACTAGGCTGTCCATGGCCCCCTGTCACAAGGACTGATCCAGACGACCCACAGAGGAGGATATCCAGTTGGGGAAGGGGGAGGGGGAGCATCGGAGAATTGGGGATAACAACTCATTGTTTGCCCACTAAATAATGTAACTCATTATGGACAATAAAAAATTTTTTTAAAAAAGAGTACATCTGATTATTTTGGAAGACAAAAACAATTTTTAAATCTAAACTAAGAAAATTAAAGGTATCATCTTATGGAACATTATATATATATAGAATTAGATTGAACAACAATGATACAACATGAGCGAACACTAATTCACTTGGAGGAAGGTTCTTAGAATTTCAGTCCCTCTGTTGGTCCCAATCAGAGAAAAAAAGACTTTGCAATCTAGGGACACTGAGATGGAGAACCAGCTTTTTTGTTGTTTTTATTGTTATCCAGGTGAGCCCAGTGGGCAGCTGATGTTTGGACCTGTGCATTTAGTGCAGAGCAAGAGCGGAGAAAGGAAGAAAGAGAGACAACATTGCTTGGCAGAGAAGGCCTGAAAAACTAATTTGCACTTGTGACTAATAGAAGCTTTGGAAATGACTCAAAAAGTGCTGGTCTGACCATTTGTTGAAATCCGTCACACATCTCTTGGTTTCAGTTACCTATCTTGAAGACAGAAGGGTTCACAAAACCAGCATATATGATGAAATGGAATGAACAGTGTTACCTAATGACAAAATGATTATAAAACTGAGGCTACCTTAATTTCAAAAGAAATGATAATACAATGACCAATTTTTTAAATAATGAAAAAATTTTCATATGTTTTAGGGGAAAAGGTTATTTTAGCCATTTTTATATATTAATAGTATCATCTGTAGAATTTTACAGTGCTAATCAGTAAATCTAAATATATCTATATTAAAGAAATAATATAAAATAGTCATAATTGTAGGAAACATCTCAGATGATAAATTTGCTGAGACAATAGTTTTTGATAACTTTTTATGGCTTCCTAGAGGCAGAATTTGTATTCATTAACAATTATAACATAAATCCTATTCATTCACTCTCTTTTCTTTCTCATACCGAAAACATGCTCATATTTGCCATTTTATTTTAGCACAAGAGAACATGTTGTTTGTTTCAATATAAACTCAGAAGTTAGAAAGTTAGGTTCTTTTCTCTTCAGGACACGTCAGTGTTTCCAGAGTTCAAAATGTGAAGTAAGGACCAAAATGTGTTGACATTTCTATTAGACATCTTGCTCAACCTGCACCTGTCTTATTAAGAACTGAGCAGCTCGTCATCAAACATTCCCACTGTACTTCATACCTTTCCCGGCACATTTCTCCCCGTGGGACAGTCTATTCTATCTGTCTTGTCTACCTTTGACTGTCTTCACTTTTGATTCTTCCAGGGCCTAAGAACAACTGGCCTTAATCAGTACTCTAGAAAGGTGAGTCAATCAATGAATGAAAGAATAAGTGAAGACATGGATAAATTGGCCTCTATGGCATGTTATTTTCAGCTCATACACTGTTTGAGATGGTATACTTAGTTTCCACTTGCTTACTCTTGCATTCAGTTTTAACTGAGAACCTTACATTAGATCCTGAGATTTTTACAGATGAGATAACTGTCCCTGTTCTCCATGCACTAAATCTTGAGAGCAAAAGTCAACGTAAGCCCCTCTAGGGACTCCAGGGCATGACACACATGCTGAGAAATCTGTCAGATGCGTCTATCTAGATGAAAAACAAAGATTACAAGCAATAGTTAATTGACACAGTGATGTTACTCAGGAGCTTCCTGCAATCTCCTGTGTATAGTTGCTGCAGAATTAAGGGAAGCATTACATAAAACAATCTATGCAAGAAGCTGGGTTGTGGGTTGTTTGGTACAAAAAGGTATGACTGTCAGCAGAATATTCTGGACTTAAGAGCATTAAGGCCTAAGCACGTGCTTAAAGAGCAATGGACTACATAATCTAAAGTGTTATTGAGATCCCTCCCTCTAATTAGACAGGAAATGATATAATGTTCACAAATTAAACAGGCAAGAAGTTAAGTTTAAAGATACATAAAGAAAAAAAACAGTTTGTTGAAATTCCTATATTATAACACAATTACATGCTCTTAGAACTTCGTAATAGAAAGAGGATATTGGATTTTTAAGCTTTCTAGGGACCCAACATACACGGGGGAAATAAGTCCTCCTCTTGAGAGAACACATTAGAAAATGAATATACGTACTCATCTTTGTCCACCTTTTCTCGGAGTTTCTTTAGTTGGTTACTTTGGCTAAACTTCAAATTTTGAATTATGTTCTCAAAGTATTCATCTTCTTTGTAGTTCAACTGTAACACATAAAAATTGAGGAGAAATATTAATGCCAGCAACGTCATACGTTTTGCTGGAAAACAAAATTACTATAGTTAAAAAGCAACCTTAAACACCTACAAAGAATGATTTATGCCCAGTTAGCTTTGTTATGTTATAGATCAGCATGGTTCCAGCTGAACCACAACTTCAGAGTATTCTTTTATAGCCAATCAAATGAAGCCAGTGCTCAGACCAGCCTCACTCCATGCTTATTTAGTACCTTTTGTGTATTTGGCACTGATTTCAGTTCCTTTTTGTTTCAAGGTTGGGATTGGCCGAGGGGCGCGTCCTTGAATGAAGGCAGCTCAGCACTTGCACAATTTCCCTGCTCCTGACAAAAGCAGCTGGACTCCCTACAACCCACACTTCATAGGATCTTCATTTAGTACTCATTTAATCTTTATGATAAGTCCATGAACCCATGATTAGAATGTTGTAGTTGAAAAAAATGAGGCACAGACATTTCTCATCCCTTGCTCAAGTCTAAATGAGCAGCGGAACTGGGATTTGGGCCACAGATTGAGTCTAAGGCCTTAGCTGCTCTGCTCTAGGTGTGAGGCCCCTGGGGTCGGTGAGTGGAAGACGGATCAGTTCAAAGAAGCAGTCAAGTTTTTCTGCAAATGGAAAAAGAATTGAGAGCACAAAGCTTCATGTCACAGTCTCTGTACCAGAGTGAGGATCTCCGGAACGGACCAAGGTATATTCAGTCATGGTCTCAGCTGAGTCCGAACTCACTACCAGGTGACTTTAATCAATCTTCGTCATTTATAATTTTTATATTACCAGAGGAGAGTAAAACAGCTTTGGTTGTCTGTATTAGATTTACTTTGTTTGTTTGTTTTAATAGAGAGGACATGACCTGGGATGACCATAGGGGCAACAATAGGAGATGGGAGGGACTAAAGCTTTGACTTTAAAAGTTTGTGGAAGACCTGGGTGTTTATGTCTCATGCGCTAAAAGACACCAAGTTTCCCTCACTATTCTTACAATGAATCATGAAAACAACAGGATCAGAAATCAAGCATAATCTAGGCTTAACAGAAAAAGGCACCCGTAGCAAATGTTTGACTGAACAGAACCTATGCTTTTAGGATAGCTCACATAATTTCAGGGATCCCTTAAGGGGACGCTACATTGTCACCAGCCCCATGTATCCTTAGCTAGAATCTTTGTCAAGACTTACCTCGAGGTACTCATTATTCAGTTTGTTATCATTTGAAATGTCATCAGGATAGCCGATCCTTTCTTTAATTGCTAAGGCCTATGAAAATTATAGTATTCAAAGTTTATATGATTGTATAACTTCCAAACACAACCATCATAATTTGTACATGACAAGCAATTAAATAGCTGGATCCACAGTGTTTACAAGAGGAATATCTGACAACAATCAACCAGCATTCTTTGCCACAGCTCCTTCCTGCTGCGAAAAAATCAACAATCCTGGTTTAACATTCAGGTCTCGTGCCCTGTCCATACAGGCTGCATTTTCCCCATGAAAACTGCAAACGTCACAGTTGCACAAGTAATGCATTTTTATGAACTTTTTCTCTGAGAACTTTTATAGAAGGGATTTCGGAGTGTAATTATCTTTCTACTTCAATGACTCAGCTGAGAAAACAGATAAGGCTTTTATGGGTTTAGTGCAAACATTCTTCCCAAATACTGGTTCCTTAACTGGTCCTTCTCCTTTGTACTCCAGTCAATGCAGCTGCCATACAAGTTAAATGAGTGGCATCAGTAATACAAGTGGGAAGCAGTTTTGTTATCCCAGCTCATATTTAACCTTTACTTACTACTATTTAGAATTTTTAAATCTTGAAATTATCTTTTTCTTACTACAGCAACTTTTTTTTTTTTTTTTTTTGGTTTTTCGAGGTAGGGTCTCACTCTAGTCCAGGCTGACCTGGAATTCACTCTGTAGTCTCAGGCTGGCCTTGAACTCATGGCGATCCTCCTACCTCTGCCTCCCGAGTGCTGGGATTAAAGGCGTGCGCCACCACGCCCGGCCCGGCAACACTTTTTAATTGTACTTTTTCTCTTTACCATCAAGATGGTCGACTTTGGATTCTGTCATATCATATTACTTCTAAATGATTGAATTTCATTTCTCTTGTTTATGAAGTATGAAACCTGCGTATCTGAGATAGTTGGTCTGTCATCCAATGGATATGATTTTGTTAAAAATCTCTTGCATAAGCCCAGAATTTCCCCTGGCATCAGGTATCCAATGTGTCACTGAAGTCACTTGTGCCAACCCCATTTTCTAATAGGTTTCCACACTATATATTCATTACAAATCAACATCCTCTTATTTTCAAGCATATATCCTCAACAAGAGGATTCTCAGGGGAACAAATTCTGTGGAAAGTAAAGGTACTACAAAAAAGACTCACTGTCAAATACTTGCAAATACGGTAGAAAATGTTAAGCAGCTTTCTATGTTAGAAGACTTCTTAGCACTAAATGTAATTTAAATTCTAAGGTTAGAAACTTAGGTCCTTGCAAGTGTTGTCTTTGTTCATTTGTTATTCAACATACGTTTAAGAAACTACCCAGAGACAAGAACTTCGTAAAGGAATGAAGAAGACACTGTGCTAAGCACACACTCTCCTCCCCTAGAGCTTCCTGTGGAGAGGATGATCAGCAGTGAAATATAGACATCTATCTTCTCTAGGGTAGGGCCAGGTCTGGGAAACTTTCCTGTAAGAAGTGCTTTCTAAACCATTGACCTTGGGACTCTTCTATGTCAAATCTTGTGTTCCGTGCCTCTATTCAGAAACACTGAGTTGAGTCCAGTTGACCACATCAAACAAGAGCCCATGAGGATATACAGCTGAGACAGGGAGCCTTGCTGGCTAAGGTACTGGACAGAGTAATGGAGGGACAGCTTATTGAAGGCCTCTGTTCTTAGCCAATCTTCGGAGAGCTGAAAGAGGACAGTATTTCTGAGTGATTTAATTCTAAAACAGAACTAAAGTTTCCCATCTTATTATAATAATTTACTATGGATCTAGATCAGTACAAAAAAGTCTGTTATTTCTGCCTCCCCAACAGAGGACAGTTGGGAGACATGAAAATGCTGTTCAAAGGCATGCTTATACTTTTCACAGGCACACATATAATCAAAACAACATAGGATTGTAGTGAATTTCAGTTTGAGATTTCCTTTAGGATTCTTTATGTTTGCTTCTTTTCGTTTCTTTCCTGTATTTTTGTTTCAAGACAGGGTGTCATATAATACAGGCTATTCTGAACCAAGAATGACCTTGAACTCATGATCCTCTTACCCCCAGTTCCCAAGTGCTGGGATGGGATTATATGCAGGGATAACCTCATCCAGTTCATGTAACACTGAAGTTCAAACCCAGAGCCTCATTCATACAAAGCACTCAACCAACTGAACTACATCACCAAGTCTAGGAGTGTCACACCTCTTGTCATTTAAGATATTAAAAGTTCCTACAAGAACTACACATGAGGGCTAGATAGGAGTAACAAAGAAAGAGCTTCCACATCTCTGAAAGCCTACAGCCACACAAATATGTTTGAACTGACATGTAATATATTTCCTTCATGGAAAATGCAGAAAAGCTAAGTATGACATGACTTAATGTGAAAATACCATTTATACTACAAATTAAGGTGGAATTTTGTGGTAGTGGTAATGACCTTTTATAAAGGAGAAAAAATGTGAGCCACTGATATATTATTCCTAAATTCTTTAATCATACTTATGGGATTTTCTCTTGCTTTTTAGGTGGGCAAATGGTAGTACTTTGAAAGTTTTAAATTAAATGTGGATAGTGGTTGTTGGTTACAATGAAAAGATGAAAATGCTATTTCCTGGTAACATTACATCTTAAAGGAGCTTTCATTTTTAATGTACCCCATGATTATCTTTTTCTTAAATATTTTTAAGGTTCATCTTTTCCTATAAAGAAATGTTTTCTTTGATCTTTACCTTTTCCTCTGCTTTCTTTTTTGTTTCAGCATCCATCCAGGTGAGGTCATCCAGAGTCTGAATAAAAACTTCCCGGATTTGTGCAATCAAATCTTCAACCTCAAATCAAAGGAACAGAAATCATTTATTCATTCATTCTTTGTAACACAGTTTTATAAATAGAGCTACATGCTGCTTTAATACATGCAATAATATGTAAATTAATAAACTGGCTTCAAACAAATAGATATGTGGAATCCTTATATTCTAAAGCAGTATTGATACTATTAAAATTCCTGGTTAAAGAGTTCCTAATATGTATATATCATAATAATATACATATAATATATAGCATAATAAATATTATGTTAAAAAGTCATGTATAAGGGCTGGAGAGATTGCTCAGCTGTTAAGGCCCCAGTATGCCTCTCCTTGCAAATAAATAAATATTTTTTAAAAGTCACCTTCAGAATATAAAGGTTCCTCCATTCTAATAAGGACTATCAGAATATTGGGTATGCATGAAGCACAATTGTCAGATTCTTTCACTATGTAACTAAGTTCACCGTCTTCATTTCAGTAGCAATGAAAAGAAAGGCTTCACTTCTTGTACATCAAATCATCTCTGGTTTTTTTGGAATTTAAGAAAATATTTCATCAACTTTGGTAATAAAAAGTTTATAAAGGACTATATCAATCATTATATGACTTGATATGTGTGATGGTTAAGTTTTGATGTCAACTTGACCTTTCAAGTAATCTTGGGTGGGTCTCTGCAGATGTTCACAGGAAGGCAGCCTCTCAGTAGGGGGCAAGAATGTAAAGAAGCTCAAAGAAGCTAGAAATAAACATCCTTTCTTGTGTGGGCAGTGCAGGAAGGAAATTCCAGAGACTCGGGAAGCCATTAGGTCTCAGAAAGGGTTGTAAGACCCCACCCTGAGGTTATATAAAGGGGAAGAAGTTCTCTCCTTGGCCCTCTGCCTGTTTGCTGTTCTGTGTGTGGTGTCGGTGATGGGATTCTCTCTCTTCTAGGACCTGTGAAAGAGGGTCAGGCTCTTTCCCTGTTACAGAACTTCCCCTCTATCTGTAGTTTCAATAAATCCTTTCCTCCCCCAAATTGTGCCTGGTTTGGAGATTTCTTCCAGCAGCGTGTGGCTGACTGTGACAATATGTTAAAAGTACTTTTCTGAAAAACAGGTAGTTATGAATTAAATAATATGAGGGACAGAAACATAACTAGACTCCTGGACATAAGGTTAGATTTATTGGGAAGCAAGGGCATATTATGACTCAAAAGTTTTGCCTAATGAATACAATTGTGCAGAGGTATGGATAGTTAAGTTTGCTCTCAAACACAATTTTTGGTGATGTGCTGTGTTGAAACGTTACCACGTTCTTGCTCTCGCCAGCAAAGGCTGCTTCCACATAAAGTCTCCCCACAGCGTTCTCCATGTTCCCATTAACATAGTTTGCACAACGTCTCCACGTTGCTGTTTCTGATGTTGTGCCATAAAGGGCCTGTAAAAGAGAAAGGAAGTCCGGCGTTTGACCAGGGATGGGTCTTTGCACAGGCAAACCACACAGTTTAAGACTCTAGTCTTTACGTCTCCTTTAATTGCCTGCAATACATTCCTTCTCTTCACCAAGTAGGTGTCCCTGGCCTACAAGAAAATGCAGTCTAAATTGTTTACTTAACAGTGGTTGAAAACAAGGTATATTTTCAGTGGCATGTCAGTAGAACTTTTGGCTATTACAAGTTAATATCCTTCCAGAAAGCTTTAGGAGAATGAAAATGCAACATTTTACCCACTGTGAAAACATAAATGTGAAGTAATGTTCAATAAATATAACTGAAAATTTTACACATAAGGAAACACATTTGTGTTTTTTAATGTTTTAGCAGAAGTTTGGGTACTTTAGAAAAATTATATGTGTATAAAGTTAAATATAATGCAATTTTGCATTTGTTTTACTTTCTGATTCTCATGTAGCCCAGTCTGACTTTGAACTTCAGATCCTCCTGGCTCTACCGTCCAAGATTATAGGCTTGTGCCAGTAAACCTGCTCTTTGTGGTACTGAGGGGTTGGGGGTTAATTAGGGCTTCATGCATACAAGACGAGCACTCTACCCAACTGAATGAACTACATGCCCAGCTTTTCATTCTTTAATTTTAAAATTTGCTGGTTTTCTTTTTAGCAGAGAAATCAGAATTTTCAATCAATGTGATTTCCTTTCTTATCAACCAATATATTTCCTTCCACAACCCCTATCAACCACTCCCTCATATCAGAACTATGATTCTTTAAATAATGTAGGTACAGCCTCAAAAAAAGACTTCAAGTTTATAGCTCCAGGTAAGTGTATTTTCAATTGAATGTTCACGTCAACGTAGCCATCTCTGTGTATGTCCAGTGTACTGTGAGCACATGAAAATCAAATTAACTGAGAAAGTTATCCTACAGCAGCTTTTTACACACCAGGAACAACACACAGTACAATATTCTTTCATGGACTGCTCATAAAAACACAGGTGACTCCTCACAGGGCTCTGTGATCATGAAGTCACAGGAGGCCATCATAGCAAAGCCCAGAAGACGGACCTCTTCCTACATATGTGCAAGACAACCAACTTTTGATACTTTGTCTCTTGCAAAAGTTCACCACATCCCAGAAGTAGACATGGCAAGACTTTATAACCATGCTTCTCCTTACACTTTAAGTCTTAAGAAAAGAGAGATTTTTTTTCTTCACCTTGCGGAAAGCATTTCTGGACTCCTTGTAGTTTCGGCTGAGGCTGCTTACAAGATCCATTATGAACCTCCAGGACATTAAATTTTGAAGATCTCTGTATAAAAAAAACCCACCACCCAGCAACAGAAAAGATGAGGGTGCAAAGCTTCTGAAGAGTGGCATGAAGTGTAACTTCCAGACAGGCACAGTGACATACCTACCTGGCAGAATATTTGGTAAGAATAGGCTTAAGTTTGGTTAAATACTCTGGAGCATAAACAACCACATCTTCCTCATTTTGAACATTAATATTCACAGTTGACATGATTTCATTTGTGAAATTTGACCAGCTGAATGGCTGGGGAAAAAAGCAGGCACAAAACACTCAGTAATTATGTATTTCTCTTCTTTTTCCAAGATTCAATTATGGTTAGAAGGTCAACCACTAGTGGGTGTCAGCTGCATCACTAAATAATTAGCATAGAGGTCAGTTTGGTTTTTGTTTGAGATGTTGTCTCAATTGTTCAATCAGATTTTGAATAAATATTAGTTATACAACATGGTTATTTAGATGGAAGAATTAAACCAACTGCAGGAAGAGCAAAAACAAAGGTTTAAGCACAGTGAACACCCAATTAGAAATCAGGCACACCGTCACCTTCCTGCTCTAGCCAATATCAAAAGAAAAGGACCATGCAAACCAGTCAGGAGAAGTGAGAGTCTGTGAAAGAGGTGAAAGGAATGGCGGGGACTTATACATGAAGCTACACCAATAGTGAACTGAAATCATAAAATCCTTACTTTCATACTGCAACCTCTTGAGCAAGAAGTGGGCATCGTCTGGCAAGAGGAGCCGTGAATAGAAGGGGAGAAAGTCTAACTCCATGAAAAATTGAGCAGACCTACAACTCCTTGTCCCAATCATTGGCTCCGTCCCTCACTGAGCTGTTGACCAAAGAGACCCATGAAGTCCCCAAAACAAGTCAGCATTCTGTCAAAGTTCTTGAATACCCACCCCAGGCCAAAGGTAAGATCCTGTTGCTGAAGAAACCACAGAAAGCCATCTATCAGCACCGAGACCCTGCGAGGTCCAGAATGGCAACCAACCCCCAGACGGTAGTTGGTGTGGTGCTGGAAGGCAATGCATAAGCTGCCGGGGGAAAATGGTCAATGATAGTTGGAGAAAACAGAGACCACTGATATAAAACGCAATCTATCGCCATGAGTAGGCTGAACACACTTCCTTCTGGGAGAGAGCAGTGAACAAAGATAGAACACTTGTTCAAAGGAGGCACCAAAGCTTAAGGGAGGTAATCAACAGCTTTTAATTTGGCCATGTAATCCACTCAGTGGCAAGGAGTCCTTAACTGGAATTGGGACTCAGGGCTAAGTCTTTTGGGAACCAAAATCTTGGGACCCCAAAGAGAAATTCACTTTACAAGTGAACTAAAAAGAGGCTACTCACAATAGAATCTTGCCAATTTAGAAATGCGAATCTCAGTCAACCTATACTAATCTCAGTATCTGATGGAGATTCTGTTTGTATTTTTCAGAAGGCAGTAAGAAAGCAAGGCCTTTCCAACCCTACCAACGAGCCATAGGCTGATGGCTGACATCCCAGCAAGAGATGAGCCACCCCAGACCTACCGTGGAGGATCCACATGGAACCCCACAGAGAGTGGTGGGATAAGCAAAAGACCTATAACCACAGCCAGTCAACCCAATATAAGCCAGTGAGACAGGTACCAATGATTTTCAACGCAACCTAAACAGGAGTTCAGAGACCCCCCCCTAAGACCTCAACAATAAAACAGCCTTAATACTCACCCAACATGACTCAGAGAATGGAGTAGAAGAGGGGGCGGAAAGATTGTAAGAGCCATGGTGGAGGAGAATGTCCAGAGACATGGCCCCCTCAGTAACAACATACAAAGGGGGGTGGAACCAGGTTGACTCCTAGGCTATCCATACTGCCCTACTCCATGGACTGATCCAGTTTTCCCATGGAAGAGGATACCCAGCTAACTGGGGACAGGTAGGAGGGAAATTGGGGAATTGGGGATACCAACACATTATTTGCTCACACAGTGTATCTAATTATGGATGATAAAAATATAATTTAAAAAAAGAAAAAGAAAAAGAAACAGCTTTAAAATAAAGTTTTAAAATAAAGTTTCTGTAGTCTATGCAAAGTACAAGTGTACATAACCTGTCTTTTACAAGTGGATATTCCTACACAATTACGTCAAACACAGCGAGGCACATAACTGGAGGTTCAACACCTTTACAGCAGTGATGCTCTGATGCCAAGTAGAACAAATGTGAAGCTAATAACCTTAGTTCTATAGATAAGTGTGCAAGTTTTATTTTTTAGTAGCTAAGTTGAGTTGCTAAAAGATGGACTCTTGCCTAAAGGTGGGTATTGACAACATTCATTTTTAAGGTCAATTTAGTTCATTAGATCAATCAATTTAAAATATATTTTAATGCTGTAATTTTAGCAAATTATATAATAAAGGGATACATCATACATATTACTTACCTTTCCATTGATCTCCAGTGAAAAGTTATTTTGGAGCTCAGCCAGAGTCATTTTGTTATAAAGAAGCATTGGGTCATTTCGGTCTTCGGGGATAGTTGTAGCCTATGAATGCAATGTTTCATCATTGTTTTAGAACTAGTAACTCTTTGGAAATAGAATCCTATGTAAGGGACAATATAGGGCAATTATTGCATTATTTCATTTAGGTTCTACTTTGCTTCATAAGTTATTTTATTTTCTCAGAAAGTAAAGAGAAATTTAAGATTTTATGCATATTTAATAATAATTATTGAGTTACCTGGAATATAAAGATTAAAATTCCTCAAAACGCTTTTTACATTTTGATAACTGATCAATCCACTTAAGAAATATTTGTGAGATATGGCTAATGGCCAGTTGAGTTATGTCTGCAACTGTTTCATATTATAACTTCTTTGGATATAGTCCTCTCTAATTTCTCTCTCAAATATGGTCTCTCACAGGTACATTATCCTTTAATATTTGAGTTATGAAAAGAAAGTGCCATAGTTTCTGTAACAATTTATAGCAAATACTGCAGAATATCCCTATTATGTAGCAGCCAAGTTACAAGTTATCTGAGAAGAAAGGCAACACTAGACTTTACGACTGCCTTTCCATCTTGACAAACTAGTGTTGAATACAAATAGCATTCAATTCGGTTGTGTTCACTGGGTCTAAAAATGAAAATAACATGATCGCAACTCACCAATTAGAAGCTGAGATACATAGAAACAAATTTAAGTGCAAAGAGACAAATGGGAAGATTTAAAATGGGTATTATTATTGGGTGACAATGACTCTGAAATCATTATTGAACATCTTCTGCATGCATTACAATGTAGGGGACTGTCAGAAAGACACAGGTGAGCTGGGTGGGTGGCATTTCCGAGGCTGAGGTAGGAAAATTGCTGTGAGTTTGAGGTCACCCTGAGTGAAACTACATAGTGAATTCCAGGTCAGCCTGGGCTTGAGCAAACCCTACCTAAAAAAAAATACACAGGCGACACAGAGATGATTAAGGCCTCATGTAATTGCAGAGTCTAGGTTGGGTGAAAAGCTAGTGGAAAAAATTCTGAGGTGATGCAAAACTACCGGCTCAGAGCCAAGCCTGGCAAAAGGTGAACATGGTCCAATAAGTTAAGAGTGATAAACTCCCAGGACAGGAAACTGTCCTCCAGCAATTGAGTTTCCATTATAGAATCACATATAAGCAACTCAACAGCCAATCATCCAGCTGCTGCTCCTGGCAACCTGGGTCTGAGTGGGGAGGGGTCCACGTAGCCAAAGCCAGCCTAAAATTGCCCTCCAAGCCCTTCACTCTTATGAGGCCAGGTGGCAGTGGTAAGTACACTAGGCTCTGAAAGTATTGGGTTAATCTTGCTTACAATGTCAAAGAAAGCTCTGCGGGACCAATGCAAATTTTGAGTGCAGATTCAGTCAATAACTTGCATAGTAGTTAGACCCAGGGCTCACTGGCTCATGATTTCAGGGCCATCAGAGATAGAAATAGATACCATCAGAGAAGAAAAGTGCCAGCTCAGTCTCCGGGGGCTGGTCTGGGACAAGAAGAAATGCAGAAACACCCTTGGCCTTCTTACTAATTTGATTCTGTTTTCCCTTTGCTCAGCAGTCTGAGTCTGAACTCAGCAGAGTTACTTTGCACTCTGACCAAGTTCAAGGGCCTACCACTTCCTACCAAAGGGATGGAGACAGCTTCACTACTACTTTATATTTAAAAGTAAAACAAGCTTTTTTTTTAGAAAACCCACCACAGCTTTGTGTCCTCCTGAGTCAAAAGGGAAACAAATGGTTTGGCTCTAAATGATATCATTTTGATGTAAGTTGCTTAGAACAGGCAATTAAGCATATCTAGTTTAATATTTTCCTGATTGATTGTGTCTTTTGGACTTCAGGAATACAGCTTACTATAAAATTCTATAGTTTCAATGGTTCTCTTGATATCAATAATGTATTACCTAGCTCTACATTTTTACCAAGACTTTTAACCATAAACCAGGGTAGAAAGGGGAATGAAAAATGTGGTTGGAATTACTCAGTATATCATAAAAATGTGTTTTACATTGGCAATTTCTTTTTCCAACTCCATAACTTTATTCATTTCCAAAGAAAGCTGGTTCTCATCAATAGGCAACCTTTCTTCCTGACGAATCAATTTGGCCACAGAAATCATAAAATCCACATATGCTGTGCAAGCCTGCAAGGAATAAATAGTAAGTTATTGAAAACCTTAAAAATATTCATCATGATAGTCAAAGTGTTTTAAATATTAGTTTTTGGTAGCAGATAAAGCACAGCAAAATAGAAATTCTTTCCTAAGTGCTAAAAGAAATGACTTGTATAGATATTTTAAGTAGAACTTATGCAGAATAATGAAATATAAATTTGAATGACCTAATTCATAGCCATTTTCTATGGAAATTGTGTAAGTTTCAATTTTAAAAACACTTCTAAAGCAATTACATGTACTTTTCTTTAAATAACAATAAATTCCTTTACTAAGTCTTTTCTCAGATTTTTTGTGTTTTAGTTTTGTTTCTGTTTAATAATCCTCCAGTTTCGGTGATATTTCACTATATAATAGCAGATGTAGTTATGATCTTTCTTCCAAGGACTCAATTTCTTTATATTTTATCTTCATTCACACTTTAATTTTTAGCAATAGCTGAAAACTAGTTGTATTACTGACCTTCTATGGACTATATAAATGTGCTGCTCATATTCTGTGGCATTCAGCAGACTTCAGTCCTACTTCTGCTGCTTCAACACACTGTTACTTATTAGCTATTATTTTCCATTAGCAATTAAAGTATAAGCTCATCTCGTTTAGACTTTACCCCAAATTCAAGTTTCTGACAACAGTTTTACTAGTGAAAGCAGGCAGTCATCATCAGAAAAATTATACCAAGCAACTTAGAGACAAGTAGAATCTTCTATGATTCCAAGACATTTTATCAAACATAAAGCTAGTAGCAAAATGAAAATATTATCCAGAAAATATAAGTAAAATATACATTATGAGCATCATTAAATGTTCTATTTTCAGAATCACTGTAACCCTAGGACTAGACCTACCTAATGCTTTCATTCACACTTTTCAATGGGATAAACCTTTTTAGATGTGAATCTACATTAAAAAATCAATCACTAATATCGCTGGAATGAAAGAATATTTCAGATATGTTATTGTGAACTACATTCTTTCCCTATTAAAAGCTAATCAGAATTCTTGTTTCACTTTGAAATAAGTAAATATGTCTAAGTACATACTTCATGGGGCCACCAAAACCAAAGCATGAGCATGCAGTGTCTTGATTGATTATATTTCAAAGCATGTAAATCCATCTGCCATCAGCAAGGAATTACTACTGATTGTGAAGAGGAAGCTAATTTGCATTTTCTTGTATCATTGACTGAGATTTTTACTTACTGTATGAGATACGTTTATGGTTAATGAGGTGAGAAAACAATAATGGGAACGCTTCTGTGTATTTAGTTGATTCTGCAAACTGGTTCTACTTTACTACCGTCTATCTTTACAGATGTACCTGGAATCTATGAAATATTGTCGTAATGCAAAAGAAGAGCTTGGTCAAGGCTTCTGGCCTGCTGAACTGGTAGCGTTTCTCAGGACTCTGAAGCACACTATCACCCTGCAAACTCAATACAGCAGCATGGAATGTTCTATGTCCATGAATGAGTTCCAGCAAGAAATTACTCTTTTTTGTAACTGACTAAGATCTGTAGCTTAGTACCTTATCTTTCCTGGCATCCAAATTTATCTAGTTCCAGTCAGAACCAAAGCTACCTTAAGGTTTTAATTTTCTTGTTAACTTGTTTCAAAATAAGTAAAATTTCAGACGACATTTTAACATGTAAATAGTACTATGACCAGGTTATTTTTCAAATTGAAACTCAATTTTCTTCTTCTTGTGATTTAGAGAGCATTTAAATTATCAGGGCAGCGACCAGAATTGGCTATCATTTTTGAGAGTCGTAGCCCATTTAAAGATCCTCTGAGTGGAAAAGAACCCACCATTTATGTAGTCCTTTGTTAAAAAGGAAATTATAACCCTTACAAAAGCAGTTTAAAGGGTAACTTTTTTAAAAAGGGGGGTAAAGCACATGTAATAGGTTTTGTGGTGTTTTAAACTGCATCCTATCAATGAGATAGTATTGCTAATTCCAGTATCATGGATTATTGCTGTAATTAAAACCATTTTCAGTTTGAAAGACCAAGTCATGGTATTTATAAGCTGACTCTTTAGAAGTAAGAATCCTCATGCTTGGGGAAAAAAATCAAAAACAAAAAACCAATGCTAATGTTTAAGCATTGTCAAAAGAGGTAGACAGCAAAGCAATTTTACTACTGTTCTTCATACTTTAGTGTCCTTGCTAATGAATTCCTGCAAGACCCAATCAGATTGGTTAATATCTGGGAAGCCTGCTGGGATAAATATCTTTTAGGTTCTGAGGTTTCATTTCCAATTAGTTTGTTTGAGACACGTAGCTCTTATCTGTTTTCTGTCTTTCCTCTCTCCTCAGAAGAAAATATACAAAACGTAGAACAGGAAGAAACCTAAAAGTCACTGAGCCGGGCCTTGTGGTTGAGGCAAAGGCAGGAGGATCAGGCCACCCTGAGACTACATCCTGCATTCCAGGTCAGCTTGGACTAGAGACCCAGACCCAACCTCGGAAAAACAAACAAACAAACAAAAAAGTTACTCTCAGATGTTGATGCTTCGAGCTTTTTAAGTGTTACACGGGAAGTTAGGTGGTCTAATACACAAAGGACATCAAGTAGGAAACACAGGACACCAGGCAGAAAAGATGTTGCTTATATAATTCCTAGCTTAAGCAAGGCACAACCCTCAGCACAGAGAGATCTGCGCCCCACAGATGAATGTTTGCAAACACACAGCCAATTGCTGAGGATTCAAAATGAGAAACTGCTAAACCCAAGCTACACTAGACGCAAGGAGCACAGAACCCAGTGGCTAGACTTGGCTAGTGTGGGGACTGACTGCCGGTTTCACGAGGTGCAGAGATATGTTGGAGAGTCATACCAGAGCTGCAAAGGTGTTCTGCTTACATATGAGAAGGTGAAGACAGATCTTTTAATAAACTCGATCCAATCTCCAAAATTCTCTTGTCAAATTCACTGGGTCACAAATGAAGTGGATATGAGTCCCCCGGTATCCAGAAAGGAGAATGTGAGGCCAGTTTCCCCTCTAGGATAGTTCTTAGCTGGTCAACACTACTCTAGATTGCAACTAGCCCCACTATGTATATTGTCTGAACAGTTGGAGGGACACATTTTCTCAAAAATGAGCCACCTAGAAAGTTATCTTAGGTCCTTTCCCATGTGAGTCACTTGTTTTCGTCTGAGTCTATCATTTTCACAACCTCCTCTGGTCTCTTTCAATCTACAAACTGCAAACAGACCCAAACTATCATATCTAAATTACTCCCCTGTCTTATTCCCACTCTCCTATTATCATATACTGTTTTCTTTTCCTTAGAACACATTCCTAAATTATTTAATTCTTTCTTTACGATCTATCTCCTCCCAGGAGAACATTAGAGACACGAGAGCAAAAATATTGCCAATTTGGAATTCCCTCTGTCCAAAAAAGTCTGTCATATTAGTGAAGCTCTAAGAATACTGAATGAAACTAATTAAGCATATGATTAATTGAATTTAGCCTATTAAGCAGGTTTCGCACAATCCCTATTTGATCAGATCTTCTTGTTTCAGTTTATGTCTTGTGCAGTTTCAGTTTGTATTTTGGGTGAGTGGAAGAAGAAAACCACCCCTAGGTTTAATGTCAGTGTCAGTTGGTGCTTGCCTACCTTAAGGACTAAAACTGAGTTTATGCTCTTTCCTGGATTAGGGGAATTTAGAGAATTTTTCTGGTCTGTCTTTTCTCTGATTTAGACACATGGACCCTGGGTAAACTCTTTCAGGCTTTGATCCATCACGGCCATATTTCAATGTCTTTATACTCATCCCTCAAACACCTCCATGTTTTATGAATGCACAGGTTTGGGGAAAGCTCTAAAGTAATTCTAGCTCCACAGACTCGGCTTCCAAACAAGGTTTGCTCACTTTATTTTTTAATACAAAGTTCCAACAAATATTATATTAACGGCTAAACAAGTGAAATACATGAACAATGATTTCCTCTTTCATGACTATCTATTGTCCTTGGTTGTACTTTCTCCCTAGCCACAAACTTGAATGTGTTCTCTTCACAAAGGACTACAGAGGCCTGAGTGGATCGGTCTTCTTTGCTCTTGTCATGTTTTGGAGAGTCAATGACACATCGACAATTCCAAGATGAAAATGGCTCTCATCTATTACCTGGTTAAGAACCAGATTTTCACATCTGTATTATTAGGAGATTCATCTGAAATTTTAGGGCACTCAGAAAAAAAAGCTCAAATATCTTGGTTTTTGATGAATTTATTGCTTAATTCTACCAAATACATAAAAAAGAACTAGTACAATTTTTTCAAATTATTATAAAAATTGAACAGGTTGGAATAGTTAAAAACTCATTGTATGAGGCCTAGAATGATACCAAATCCAGACACACAATAAGAAAATACAAACAAAATGTATGGACACACATCTTTGGTGATGAAGATAGCAAAATCTTCAAAAATAATACTAGCAAAAACAAATTCAACAGAATGTTAAACAGACCATTAACCATGATCTAGAGGAATTCATCTCAGAGATTCAAAGATAGTTCAATGCAAATAAATCAATAAATGTAACACCCTATGTTAAGAAAAATGAAATAGAAAAAATACTTATCATCTGAAAAGATACAGAAAAGTATCCGGAAATTTTTAATATTAATTTATGATTTTGAAAATAAATTGTTGAGAGATAGGTGAAAAAGGAATGCACTTCAACATCAAAAAGGTCATTTATGTCAAGTTTACAGCTAACATAGTAATTAATGGTGAAGGTGAAGGCTTTTTCTGTAAGATCAGGAACATGATAAGGATGATCTCTTTTTTGACTTCTTCACGATTTAGTGCTGAGTCCCAGTCAGACCAATTAGGCAAGCAAAAGAAACAACATGAATTCATATGGAAAGGGAACATATGAAATTGAGTGTGCCAATGGCATGATCTTGTATATAAAAAGTACTAGACTTTACCAGAAAGCTGTTATAACTGATAATAGTTTGATCTCTCTCACACACATACACTCACAATGAATAGCATTTATACACACAGAATGATCTATCTTAATAAGAATTAACAAAGCAACCCTGTAAAGTTTTATATTGATTGTCAACTTGATGGGGCCTAGAATCACCAATGAAAGATTGTGCAGGTCAGGTTGGCCTCTGTGCACATCTCTGAGAGGTTATCTTGATTAGGTTAATTATGGGGGAAGACCAACCTTAAATGTGGTCCACATTATCCCATTTGCTGGGGTTCTGGGCTACAGAAGAGCATTGGCTGTGTAGCAGCGTTCGGCTCTCTCTGCAACATGGACCTGCGGCAAGCTCCCACTGCTGTGCCATCCCAACTAGGATGAACTGTAAATGGAAATGAGCCCTCCTTCCCTTAAACTCATTTTGCCAAGTGTTTTGTCCAAACAATAAGAAGATAAGTAACACAAATCCCATTCAGAATAGCATCAATATAGAACTAAATTAAATCAATTCCAACAAAGCACACACATGGCTACTCAACTCTAGCTTACATTTTACACTTGATTATATGTGGTGGTAGCAACACAACAATTTTCTGAACAATGGAACACACAGAACTTCTGCATCACTTAGATACAATGAAACTGGCTGAATGTGGTGGTTCATATTGTACCTCAAGTATGTGGGAGGCTGAGGCAGGAGGACTGTTAGGAATCTGAGGCTTGGCAGGGCTATAGTTCCAGGCAGCTTGGGCCACAAAACACTTTTTCAATAAACAAAACAAACAATTAAGAAACTATTTAGCTAATTAAAAATAAAATGAAACTCCCCAGCACTTTCCCTCTTTTCTTTTTTCCCCACGAAATCAAAATGCCACAAGGAGACACTACTGAGGGAACAGACTTCCAAAGGAAGCTCACATGAGAGTGATAGACTCAAAGACAGTTCAGGTCCAAGAGTTGCCCTGCATCCCTACCTGACCCAGACTTCCTGTTGCAAGACCAGAATAGGAGACAAAAATAAGTTTTCTTGCTTCAACTACCACAATTTTGATTGTCTTTATTATTATAGCTTAGCCAAGACCTAGTCAAATACAAATTTACAGTGCCTAAAGGGACTCGAAAGCCAATATAAATAAATGAACCATCTAGATGATAACTCTCCACATCACCACAATATGACCCAACAGGATCTTCAAAGGCAAGTTTGAGTTATTTCTCAGTTACAAAATAATAATAAGAAAAACATCTGCACAGAAAACACCTTCCTTAAATAGTGAATATTATACAACATTCTGCTGTTCTTCCATCAGTAAGAAGGAATGCATCCACGTCAGCAAGGTAGTGAGCTAACAAGACAATCTAAGAAAGCCCTCCAGGGCATCCGGGAGAACAAGCAGCTGTGAGATGTGATGCCCAGGGACTACAAGAGGCCAGTGCTAGAGGCAGAGGATGAAGGTTCCTGCCTGAAAAACCCTCTGCAAGTCATTGCAGAAAGCTCTGGAGAGGTGCTTTTTCATGAATCAATCAATCCCTCTTTGTCACTAACACTACAATGATAAATATAACCATTTTAAAAGATCGTGAGAGCCGTGGTGGGGGAGAGTATCAGAGGCATGGCACCCCTCAGTAACAACACACTTGGGTCAGGAGAACCCGGCTGAAGACTGGGCTGTCCATGGTCCCCTACCACAAAGACTGATCCAGACGGCCCAGGGAGGAGGATATCCAGCTGACTGGGGATGGGGAAGGGGGGCATTGAGGAATTGGGGATAACAACTCATTGCTGGCCCACTAAACAATGTAACTCATTATGGACAATAAAAAATGATTGAATTATGTGAAGTAAAACATGGACTTTGAAGACTAGATCATATGAATTAAAGACCAAGAATCAAGATACAAACAAGAACTTCCAAGCTTCCTTGTTTATTTTTATTTCTGTTAGTCTACTGAGAACATTCTTTCTAACAAAGGTAGGTCAGTTTTATTATTTGTATTCCTTGAGTAAAGAACATGACTGTTTAAATTTGGCCCCGCTGTTTTCATGATTTATAGGTTTGCACCAGGTAGTTCCATAGTCTGTTTTGGTTATTTCCCATATCTGCTTTCACTTACCTCTTTATATATTCCAGTACATTCATAGTAGTCTCTGGAAGGGAGGCCAAATCGAGGTTGGTCAAACTGCAAACAACATAGATCAAAGAAAATAAATCAGTTAGGAAGTATAAACTACTTGGCCAGAGTAAGAGTATGTCTGTCTGTGCACCTGCATTAACCTACTCATGCACAACTGTCTGTGCACCTGCATTAACCTACTCATGCACAACTGTCTGTGCACCTGCATTAACCTACTCATGCACAACTGTCTGTGCACCTGCATTAACCTACTCGTCCACCACTGTCTATGCATGTACATGGGTCCACTCATTTCACTATCATGAGGACAGTCATCCGAAACTGAATAGCTACATCAGTAGGAAATGGTTTCTACACTACTTGAAATTGACAAATGCATGGGCAGTTAAATAACTGAGAGACAGGTCTGGTTTGCCCTTGCACCCATTTTGCCATACAATACATTTTTTAATGCACATGCATAGACAGTTAATTGGTGGCTTAAAATGGGAAGCCCTGCAGCTCTGAGGAGTCAAGACCAACATGGAAGAAATATAAACAAAAGGAATGGTGTTTTAGAAGGAGCTACACAGCATATGCACATGAAGGGCCCTGCTTCTTCCCCAGTTACAGAAAGCAAAGTATACTGGCAAAAGGCTTGTATTTGAGATTCCGAGGGGAGAGTTTTAGATGGGAAATAGAGGCTATAAAAACAGAGCTGAATTCAGTACCCTTCATGATATTACTAAAGATGACCATAAAGCTTTATGCAATGGTGAAATGATGTCTCCTATAACTTTTAATGCAGTGCATTTTTAACAATACATTTATTTATTTATTGTTAATAAGTAGAAACACTGTTTGAATGAGTCTTGTGTTGGTATTCCCATTTCCCTCCTCCCTGCCCCCAAAGCACTGAGGGCCCTCCTCAATGGGTTTGCTGGAAAGCTACATGGGATGGAGAGCTAAGCATTGTGCGAGCAATAGCCAGTTTTTTTTGTTTTTGTTTTTGTTTTTTGATTTGTTTTGTTTTTGATGGAGGCAATCCTCTGGATATTCCCCTCACCATGGCTCTTACAATCTTTCTGCCTCGTCTTCTGTAAAATTCCCTGAGCCACAGTGGGTGAATTTTAAGTCTAATACAGTGTCTTTTATAGGAGATCAGTGAAAGTGTTATACAATTCTTAGTTCATTCTAAACACATTAATTAATCTTGTCACCAATGCCCTCAAAATAAAGTGTTTGTACCTAAAACAACCTAATAATGATATTTTAAAAGAATGACATTTAATTTATCTTAATTGAGATAAAACTATAAATTTTAGCAAGAATCAAGAATGTTTTCAAAATACCATTTGTTTTTGAAAGTAATGAGGAATCTTGGTTTCCAGACTCATTACTTAATGAAACCAAAGCATGCTTTATCATGAAATATGCAAAAAAATCAACAACTTTTTCTCTAAAGGAATCAGGAGAGCTATCTAGAAAGGGCAACAGAAGTGTGAAGTGAATGTCTAAAATGCTATGTAAAGAAAATACTTTTAGAAGTGGGATTCTAGGTATAGAGACAGAACATGAATTTATTACCTCCTTGCTCATGCAATAAAAGTAAAAATGTAAATGACTAAATATAAACACCAATGTTCATGGACAATTTATTAGAATCAAAAGATATCTGGTGCCTTACAAACTTACATGAATTATATGATGAGTAGAATTTTTATCATCAGTACCAACAAAGAAGTTAATAAGGACCTTTTTACCATATTTAGAGTTCAATTGTGCAATTGATTTCTCGGCTGTCCAAGAGGGACCTAAAGGAAGGAAAGGTGAAACACATTTGTAGAAGCTTTGGTTTATTATTAATACTATAATAGTTTAATGTGCAAATTATCTGTTTTTAAAAAGGAGGGAAATTGCCTTACCATATGTTTGTTCCCAGTTTTCTGTCGCTACTGGCCATCCATATATGTCCGGTAACAGTTTGAGTAGAGGCTGTCCACCTCTACTATCAATAGCAGCTTTTGAAAACAAAATAGTCAATATAAAGACTGACCATATTTTTGTACGTTAATATACATATTACCAATAAAAGACAACTACAGAACACTCACATTCATTTATACAAGACCTGTATAATGTCTTTGCTTTCTGCACAGCTACGATATCTTCAGGGTTGGACTCCTGAAGAACATCTGAAACAAGGGTATTTAGCAAAGATGCATCAATGTAAATGTTGATTTTCAGCTGTCATTCATATTTTCAGCATAGGTTCAGTTAAATTCAATGCCTTTTTCCTTTTTGGTCATAGAACTCTATAGGGGAAAAATGAGCTCCTTACCAAATCTTCAATCCTAGCACAGAACTGGGAGTTCGCTCTCTTTGCTAAGGTAGGAGCATGTGTTTTTGATGTATCATCTTTCTGTGTGTGGGAATAACACTGATGTGCACTGCTCTGCCTTAGGTAACAATTACTGTTCATGAACTTGATATTTAAAACAAAACAAATAATGCAAAGGATTTAGGATCGTTCTACTGGTGGTCAGGAAACAATTATCTTTGTGCAATTCTGCTGTTAATATTCCAAATGAATTGTTCTACTTGGTTAGATACAAAAAAGACAGAAAAAAGTTTTTATTCCCTCAAAATAACTTCTGGAGAAGAAAATAGACTACTCCAAATATTATCCAGTTCCCAGGGAAGACAAACCATAGGAAAGTCTTTTTTTTATTGTCCATAATGAGTTACATTATTTAGTGGGCAAACAATGAGTTGTTATCCCCAATTCCCGATGCCCCCTCCCCCATCCCCAATCAGCTGGATTTCCTCCTCCATCAACTCTAATCTTTTGAAACACTGCCTGTGATTGCTAACAGCTATATATTAAGGAGTGGATATATGAACAGAAATGTTTAATGAACAGATACAACTTCACTCACCTTTCAAAACAACTTCTAGTTCATCTCTTAAAATGTCAAAATTACTGTAACGGGAACTGGTCTCTGGAATAACATTTCGTTTCAACCAGCCCCCGCAGGCGTATTTGAAAAAGTCTGTGCAAGGCTCAACCGTGGCATCCATGTTCTGGATCAGTCGCGCAGCTGAAAGAACAGGAGAGGACCAGTCCAAATGAAGGGTATAAAGCCACAGGACGGTGGCTGACATCCTGGCTACAGATGCACCACCCAGGCCTATCATGTAGGCCCAAAATGAAACCTATGAAAGTGACCTGATAAACAAGAGACCTATCACCACATCAAGTCAGATAACCCAGGATAGGTCAATGAGACAGTCACCAACCAACCCAAAACAGAAGTCCAGAGACACTTAAGATCTCAACCATAAAGCAGACTTAAAACTCACCCAACATGACTCAGGGAACTGAGCAGAAGAGGGGGCAGAAAGAATGTAAGAGCCATGGTGGGGAAGAATATCCAGAGACATCGCACTCCTCAGCAACAACACACAAAGTAGGGGGAGGGAAACTGGTTACCTCTTGTACAATTCATAACCTCCTACTCCATGGACTGACTCAGTATGCCCACAAGGAAGATACCCAGTGGATTGGAAACAGGGAGGAGAGAAATGAGGGTACCATCATAAGATTTGCTTATGCAATGTATCTAATTATGGATAATAAAGATAGCAACAATAAAAAAATGAGGGGTGTATGTAGTGTATGTATTAAGTATTTTGGAAGAGGAAACCAAAGGGGGCTCCTCCTTACTTATGGGGACACCAACTTGACTAATTCTCCTCTCTTGTTTATGTGATTGTCTACTCTGGTGGCATGAGGAACATTACCTGTGTATAGTCCTTTTTGCTTTCACTATAGTTGGTTCGTTTTAATTTTAAAATTTTTATTAGAGACAGGGTCTTACCCTGTAGCCCAGGCTATCTATAACTTTCTTTGTAGACTGTCTTTCAATTTATTTCATTTTTGGTGTGTGTGTTTATGTGAGCCTTCATGTGTGAATGCAGGTTGGGTGTTTTAGCACATGTGTGGAGATCAGAGGATCCTCCCTTTCTACCTTCTTTGAGGAAGGCTTCTCATTCTTCTTGCTCACTGCTGTTTTGGCCAAAGAGCTTCTAGGAAATTCTCCTGTCTCCACTTCCCTTCTCACTGTAGGGAGATTGCAGATGTTTGCCATAGCAACTGGCTTGTATGTGGGTTCTGGGCATCCATACTCAGGCAGTCATTCTTGGAAAGGTATTTACTTTATCACTGAACTATCTTCCCAGCTCCAGTTGGACACTTTTGTTCCAGAGTTGTGAGGATTGAGAGTCCCCCATCTTAAGGCTCCCAGACGCTCCTCTCTCTAAAGGTGATTATATGACCCTCCACTAACTGAATGTCTTGCTGGTTATTCTTTCAGAAAGACGAAACAAACACATGCTGCTCTACTCTGTTATGGTGATCCTGGATGGGATTAACATATGTCATTTTTCATCTGATAACTACTAGTTGCTGTTAAGTTAAAACTCAGGCGACACCTTGTTCACCCCCCACCCCCCTGCCAACCAGTTGGGCAAGCTTCAAGAGACCTTTCAGCACCAAAGCCTGCCTCCTAAACAGGAGATAAAGCGCCCCACCTGCGGTATCTCTGTCTGGTGAGAGGGACTGTCCTTCTCCATGTTGAGAGCTAAGTGACCACCTGGGCCCTTCCTCCAACCTGGGCATTCCCCTTCAATTCCTGATCTGACCTGCCATGTGCTCTGTGCCACTTGGGAGATAGGCTGGAGCTCGGGTCCCTTTCCTCCTATTAAAGCCTTTCCTTTCAGAGTGGTCTCTCGTGGTGGTCATTTCCAGTTTAACAGTTGTTATCTCTGCTTTTCATGGTATTGTGACTCTTGAAGTAGTTCTCAGACTGCAAAGGATGTGAGATTGCCAACAGATATTATCAGTTCAGTAAGGATCTGAAGACAGCTATTACTACATGAATTTTTGCACACAAAATTTTGCAATTCAAATTCACATCCAATTTGCATTTGTTTATGTAGTCTTTTATTATAAAATTGGCTGAAAGCTTGTTAGGCTTTTTTATGCCCACTCTTTTATCTTTGAGAACTTCGATAAAAATGCAAATTACTCAACACTGAATATTTACAGTGTGAGGACGCTGAATCTGCTAGATGTAGTAACTGATAAAATATGAATTATTACAGTCTGAAGACTGAGATATGCCCCAAGGTCCATGATGTCTACATACAGAATAGAGAAAATAAGTTGAATGAAAACAAAGGAGCCACTGACAGTTGATCTGTATCAAAAGAACTCTTAAACAAGCTTTTGAAAGTACTTTGTGTTCTGAATCAAAACTAAAAACTTCAAGCAAATGCTGAGAGGAGTGAATTTTTCCAACTTGGTAAGGTAACTGTTTTGCAGCTACGCCTCAAATCCCCAATTCTAACCACTTTTTTCCCCTCTGTTATCTTTGATTTTTTAATTTAAGATCTTTATTATAAATACGTATATACATTGTATAAGCAAATCTTGTGAAGGTGTCCCCATTTCCCTCCTCTCTATCCCTTACCCGCTGGGGTCCTTCCTTGGTGTGCATACTAGATCTGCCCATAGGTTAGGGGATTGTGAACTGCACCAGAGATAGCCAGGGTTTCCCCCCCCCCTTTTTTTTTATCTTCCCCCTTTGTGCATTGTTGCTGAGGGGGACAATGTCTCTGCATATTCTCCCCCAACATTGATCCTACATTCTTTCCACCCCCTCTTCCACTCAGTTCCCTGAGTCATGGTGGGTGTTTCAAGTCTGCTTTATTATTGAGATCTTATGTATCTCTGGAGCTTTGCGTTGGGGATCGGTGCCACCTGACCTTGCCTAGGGTCCAGTGGGAGTCCAAGGCGCAGTTCCCCAACTTGGCTTCGCCTTGGGTCAGCAGGTTAATGGGCGATGCTTTGCTTTCCTGGCCTGGAACCTAGGGTCAGTGTGTAGGACAGTGGGGTACCTGGGCTAGTGGGGAGCTAAGGCACAGCTCCCTCACCTGGCCTTGCCTAGGGTCAGGGGATCCCGGGGCACAAGGGCCTGTGGGAGGGCAAGGCACAGGTCCCCAACCTACTCTAACCGCTTTTTGTACAAGTTTTCTTGTTGAACACTTTAAACAAATCCAGATCTTTAATCTCTTTGTGTTATGCCCAAATTAGCCTTCTCTCAACTTTATGTTCTGGCATAGAACACAATTGTTAACATATTCTCTCAGGTTTGAAATCTTGGGTAAAATTTTGATTCCCTTCCCTTCCTTTCACTCATTGATAATTATCTAGTGTGTTTTCCATACCTCTTTTCACACAATTGGTGTAGCAATTTATATCTTCATTTTCTGCTGATTATCATTTTCTGGTTTATAGTACAAGAGCCAGCCCGCCTTTTATATATTCTGTTCAGCCTACAGAGTAAACTTCTCAAAAGACTTTGCAGCGGCCAGAACCATACTCAGAAAGGTCAGTAGTGTGTCATTTGCTGGGTTAAATTATAAACTCTTTGACGATCTAGAAGCACAGTTTGCACCTTCCATCTTTCCTGTCTACATCTTGAGTTCACATAAGAAGCTACTTTGGGTTTTGTACTGTAGACACCTACTCTGTCTGCCTAACTATTCTGTTGATGTCACTGACCTCTTTTTATGCACATCACCTGGCACCTAGGTAGTATGGATGCAGTTATGTCTGTGTGCAACTGAATCCTGTGTCCTCTTATTCCTCCCACACATTCTCCTCTTTACGGAGACCAGTTCAATGCTTGTTTCACTACCTTCAAAGTTCATACCATCTTCCCATTCCTGTCCTCGTCATTTCTACCTCAGGCTCTGTATTTTCTCACCTGAACTGTGATCCTAGGCCTTACCCCACCTTGGTCTACCCGGCACACTGCAAGCAGATTAGTGCTCACCAAACATTCCAGCCTGCTGTTTTCTACTCCCAGGTTTTTAACAAAGCCTTTTGCATTCATAATATAATCTAGACATCATGGCATATTCTAACCCTAATATAGCTAATGAGGCTTCTCTCCTCTCCACTTCCAAACATGAGACATCTATCCCAATTAAATGAGTACATGGAGCTTCTGCTGTGAAACACCTTATAGTGTCTGTTTCTATAACTGTGAATGTTTTTCCCAGCAGCATTCCTGCTACTATATACCTTTTGGTATTTTTTTCACCTTATGAAATTCCAGGCATTTTCAAACGCTAGCTCAAATCTTACATCTGAGTGAAAAAAGAAAATGTCCTCCCAATGTTCATGTCAGATTGATTCATATTCACTTTGGGATGAAAATTCATTTACTCCTTATGTAGATTGGGACATTATAAGGTTAAGTCAAACACTGCCTCTTCAAGACTTGTAAGAAAATAAAAATGTTTTAAAAAACAAGGGGCTGAAAAGATGCCTCTGCGCTTCAGGCGCTTGACTACAGAGCCCAGTGACTTGAGTTTGATTCCCAAGTGCCCACATAAAGCCAGATGTATTATAGCAAAATGAGCGTGAGCTCACTGCCCCCTCCCCTATATTCATTGTTACATTCTGTAGGCCACAGATGACCAGTCACATAGCATGAGGTGAGAAACTACCAGAGCTTTGAAGTACAGTGAGACAAAGAAGCAACTGCTTTTACTGTGATAAGGAAGTTAGGAAAAGATCAGGCGGGAGAATACCTGGGGAGGATGATCTGAGCCTCTCCAGAACCCATTGTAAATGTGTGAGTTGCTGGTGTAGGCATCCACTTGCTGATGTTGTTAATTTACATGCCTAATGTCACGTACACATCTCTATGCCCTATAAAATCTCTTTGTAACTGGGGTTCTGGGACAATGCTTCCTTCATTTATGCTTGGACCGCCTGGGCTCGGGCCATGGCCTGTGTGTATAATTAAACTCCCCTCTCCTCTTACCGCAAAGGCTTTGTTTGTTACTGGATATTTCTACAACAGATGCACAAAGTGATGCATGCATCTGGAGTTCTTTGGCAGTGGTGGGAGCCCTTGCACACCCATTTGCTCTATCTCTCTTCTAGCTCTCTCTGCTTGCAAGTAATAATTTTTTAAAAAAACTTGTAAGGAAAAACTCTAGCCTTATACATCAAGAAAAGATTAGACAATCAATCTAAAAATTGTAGTGAGGAAAAGAATTCCCTTAAACTTAGAAGAAAATTGGGAAAGTCAAAATAAATTATCTCAAATATAAATAAGATGATTATTTAAAATAAAAATCCAGAAAATAAGAGCCTGAAAGATATGCTGACTATAGACCTTTTAAGACCACTTTCACAATTTTTCATAGCCTTTCTCCTTGAAAAATTCAAAGTGGGTGACCTAAAAGCTACTGCCATCTAGAGAGCATGTTCCCTCTTCGGAGAAGTGAATGGCTTGTGCGCTAACACCCACGAATCCATAACCTAATGAAAAAGTAGTGAACAAGTAATGAACAGGTAGAATGAACGGTGACAGTCAGCAAACCTAAGTGCCTGCTGAGAAATACAGCCTGGCCTGTTAAACGTTCCATATAAAGGGATGGGCTGGGCTGCAGGTCTTTACTGACAAGCACAGAATTAGGTGTGTGCAGGCGAGTGAACTGCCCGCACCTCTCACAAGCAAATCAGCCGTGCCTTGCACGCTAGTCTTCTCCGGACTCCTGGGAGAGTTAAATTAACTTCTGCCCAGCCCACAAAAAGACAGCATTCAGAGACAGGCTGAGTGCTGGGAAAAGGCACCTCTTCTAACTTCTTCCCTTTGACCAGAGAGTTCTCTGAGCCTGGGCGCATCCAATCCCTTCAAAGAGATCTCGCTCTGATGAGTCTTTGGGGGCCATGGGCCAAAGCAAGTCACAGGCTAACACTTTTATGCTAGGTCTTTGATCAATCTTCCTTTCATCTCTTATCACAGGCTGATTCTCGTTTTTGCACCTTATCCTCTGGACCTCCTCTGTGCTAACTTTACTTTGAAGTCAGCAGTAGACTTGTGCATAGAAGAGCAACTGTCAACTGGTTGTCATTGTGTTTATGTTCTGTGCTTTGTTTTGAATTACTCAGCCTCTCCACATAGCCACACCTGGGCCCTGCAGATGTTTCCTTATCTGTGATTTCGGACTTCTGAGTAAACAAATGTGGTTTAGAAATCAAACAAAATTCCACACCTTAATAAGTAAACAAAAATAATGTGGTTCAGACAAATGTATTTATATGGATTGTTGGTGAACAAGTGTAACGTGAAAAAAAAAAAGGATTTCAAAAACCCTATATAAAAGCACAGAAACTCTGGGAAGATATATACTAAGGTGTTTACTGTAGTTACATATAGGTGGATTAGTGTGTTTTACTTTGTATTATTTGCTTATCTTTATGGTCCAATTTGTATTAGATGAACATGCATTGCCTTTGCAATAAAGAAGCAAGTTAAATTTTAATTTAGGAAAATAATCACATAGAGACAAGCAAACTAATCTATTATTAATGAGCTTATTTCTTATAAATGACAATTCTGAATGTGCTGGGCTGATAGCAAATGACACAGAATTTTTTTCTAACTAATCTTCTTGTAACAGTCTCTGAACTTATTTGACTGTAAGAATTTGAAAATGAGCTCAGCTAACATCTTGGAAATCATTAATTACTACACTTGTTAGCGGGTGAATATTGTGTGGGTATGAACTGTGAGACACTATAGAAGCGGGGGAAATGTTTGAGTTCTGAAATAAGGCAGACCTGCTTAGAATCCTAAAGTTCTGTGACTTTTTCAGTGGTACAAGAGGAAGTATTTTCTCAAGACTAGCAGGTAGTAAGTGGTTAAACTAGGATCTGTGTTCAGCTCTGAGCTAAAGCTCTCCCTTCATGTTAGGGGTCCAGAAAGGTGGGCCATGTGCCACAGGCATCTCTTCCATTGCTTTCCAACGACGCTTTATTTTGGCCTTGTTTAGTCACTGATTCCCTCTTTGATGGACAAAGGAAGGGCAGAGTATCAAGACTGTGATCAAGGCTGGGAACGCAGCTCCATTAGGAAAGAGCTTGTCTAGCATATGTGAGACGGACACACGCGTGCGCGTGCACACACACGCACGCACGCACGCACGCACGCATGCACGCACGCACGCGATCTCTGGCTGTTTCTGAATGCACACAGCTCAGTTCCCAAGGTCTTTCATATCTGCATTCCCTGCTTTCGAGTAGTAGCAATAGTGTTCTAATTGAAATGGGATTTTTTCACAACACACAGCAAACACTTTAATGCTTATGTATGAGCATTTCCTAGAGGCCAGTTTTATAGTCCTGTATGTGCACATGCATTTTAAAAGCAATCTCTGCATTTGCCACATGCTCAGAAGAAATTGTCCTTGAAACAGGAAAAAGCTGAAACCAACATGACTGCCACAGAAAAGAACCAATGGATACCCTGGACAACATGGCTATACTTTCTCTCAGATTTCATTTTTAAAATCTGATTCCTCCTTAGCAGGTCATTGATTATTTTTCATATGAATGCAGAATGAATTCCTCAAACTTTCAAAACCAAATGAATCCTTCCTCTTATTCATGGGGTTTTGTTTTATAGACTCACAATGCTGAATTAGAACTTAGGTCCTTGTGATCCTCTGGTCAACTAACCAAGACCCAAGTTTGCTTCATGTGTTTCTGTTTAAAGGCACCCATTTAAAGTTTACTATTGATTTCTCAACATTCAAATCATGGCAATAATACTGTAATTAATGACTAAATAATGTTTAACTCATCGTTTTTTTTGTTTTAATTCACATTGCAGGCTTCTTGGGCTTAACAACACTGGATAGCATTTTAATACTGTAAAATGCATGAAAATGAGAAAATGTGGCACAAATAAATTGAAAATTAGATTCTGGATTATAATCCCCTTGTTTGGCTGCAGTGGGCACCTGGGTGTATAGAGATACTTTTTTTTTCTCTTCTTTTACATCTGAGCGTCACTGTGAAAAGGCCTAAGCTCTTTCTCAATAACTATTCTGCTTTAAAAACTTTTGTCATTGTATGTTATATGCATTTTAAATAGGTTAGGCATCTATTCTATTTACAACATGCATCAAATAGACATGTCTGTCTCTATAGCAAATTTCTTAATTACATTTTTTTTGCACAGAAGAGAGGTTTAGGGAACAACACAGGAGCAAAACTATCTGATTTATTCTCTCCAAATTGGTCTAAGCCTTCTGCTACCTGATCCCCAAAACAAAATGTTCTGCTTTCAGCATTTTAAAACAACTAACTGTTTTAGAAATATCTTTGAGCATCCGAGTACATATACTTCTTGGACACTTCCAAAGACACTTACTTATAATCAAGCCTTTGTCATTAATATGGCTTTGTTAACCTAAGCTTGATACTGTTTTTATAAAACCTGCCCATGTGAAAATCTCCTTTGGCAGCATTCTGAAGGTGCCAGTGACCATATTTCCCTGCTGTCACCCTTCACCCCCAAACTCCCAACCAACACTAATAATATTTAGAAAGAATACAAGGAAACTGCGATGTAATCACAACAGGTAACAGAGGACTCCATTTACAAGGTGGTAGCATGAAAACTAGAGTCTAGGGGACGATTCCTGAAGAGAAAATGAGCAAAAATTAGCCAGCACATAGACTCTGACACCAATAAAAATCAAGCCACTTTCACCACAAACATTCTGGATTCTTTCACAGTCTACTCTTCATTTTTACATAAAAATTCTGTCTCCAATTGCTTTCGTGATGCTTTGGTTGAAGAAAGGTGGGTATGGAGGTATTCAATATGCACACAGATTTATCACTAATTCAAACACACCTGTGAGCCAGGTTATGCCCAGGCCAGCTAGCAAAGGCCAAGATTTATACTTGCCTAAATGGTCGGCCCCTATAAAAGGTATCAGCAGCATTAGAGACGTAGTCAGTGAATACAGTGATTGTCTAGCATTCACAAAACCCTGGATTTGATTCCTAGCAGTCTAAAAACCAGGTGTAGTGATAGGTAAATGCTTATAATCCCAACAGTCAGAAAGTACAAGAAGGAGGATCAGAAGTTCAAGGTCATCTTCAGCCACATAGTGAGTTTTAGGCTAACCTGAGATACATGAGATTCTGTCTTAAAAAAAAGTCATCATTACATAACTGTTCAGATTCTGCAAGAAGTCTCTGCCTAGCAAAATTACTCTGTACAGCTGTGCTCTGCAGGAAAGAGATCTATTTTGGTGGTCTGACTTGAAGAATATCAGGTTATATTTCACATACAAATATTCCATGATGTACAGTGGGATTGATCTTGTCAAGCTCATTATGAGATATTATCAGAATTATAAGAATATCATTAAGTAGGAAGCATGCTTAGTATGGCTGACCTACTGAGCATCACAACCAAGCACCACAGCACACCAGGGATTATCCACTGTTCATGACAACATACTGACTGGGAACCGGACTGTCTGCTGCTGACCAGCAATTTGGGTGAGTGTCATTCAGACTATCACCAACTCTGGGAAGGACCCGAATTCAAAGACTAGTTTCTAAGAATTCTTTTCCTTAATATTTTATTTATCCATTTTCAAGCAGGTATATATATATATATATATATATATATATATATATATAGAGAGAGAGAGAGAGAGAGAGAGAGAGAATACCAGCGCCACCACCTTGTGGGTCTGGTTTATGTGGGTCCTGGGGAATTGAACCCGGAGCCTTAGGCACTAGAGGCAAGTGCCTTAACCACTGAGAAATCTCCCCAGCCCATTTCTAAAAATTCTTATTGCTTTCACACCATCAAATTATCAAAATATTATTAGCTAAATGGTCATAAATTGAGGACCTTCTGCATACATGCAACTAATTTACTTTAAATACATAGTCCTTGCATTAGTTATTTCTTCATTGCTGTTACTAAAATATTTGACAGAAAAAACTTAAGGCTTATTTAGGCTCACAGTTGCAGAAGGTTCAAGTACATTATGGCAGAGAAGCTCAGTTCACATTCTTGTGAGGAAGAAGCAGAGAGAAAGAATGCAGGCACTCTCTGGCTTTCTCCTTTTATTATTTTATATTCTGACTGTGTCCCCAGACCATGACATGGTGTAGTCTGCATTCTGGAAACACCCTAAACCCAAGGAAGTTGATAATGAAGATTAACCATCACAGGCTATATCTTTAGCAATACAAATATGTATGCAGAGACACATGTACATATACATAAATATAGACACAATTCTATGCATAATAAACCTATAATCCATTCACCATCATACTTACAGACAGAATACAAATCAAAGGGCTTTCATTACACAAAGAAATGCAAACATACTGCCATTAATAATTAATCATAATAAGCAAGAGACAATGTGCACCAAACACTTAACATCATGTTGGGTATTTTGTTTGCATTTAAAGCCTTATGTTAAATATATTTTGCTACTATTTTGATATATAAAAATCCAGGATAAGTTACTCATGTCCAGGATCACATCATTGATAAGTGTCAATGGATTCAAGTCACCTAGTATTCAAGTACTATATTAAACCACCTCTTTAATTTCAAATCTTTTTCTTGCTTAAAACTGTTATAAAAAGTAAGGAATATTATTGTTCAAAATTTATAAAAATCTAGGCACGGGATTTCTATATGCCCAAGGCCACTAAAATAAATTGAGATTGATCCCAGTGTAACTTTAAGCCGATGTTTTCCATATGGTATTACTCTGCTATAACTGTAATAGTACTAATGAAATAGCAAGAGCTCTGTAGAGAAAGGGAGACAATCCAAACCAAGTTCTATATCCAGCACTGGTTTTATTCTTGATATCTAATTAAGATTTTAATTGCTTCATAACATGCGTACAACTAGATATAAGTTTTTACCTCATTTGGCCCTGGATTTTAGAATTTTCAAGTCTAATAGATCCACAGTGATAATCTTTAGTTGGTTATCTCCCAATCAGGGAAATTCTTCAGCCTTATCACATAGTTCATCTGAATGAATGGCTCTCAGCCAAGAGCGAGACAATAATGATTTTCCAGTAGGGATTCCTTCAAAATTCACAACCAAAGTAAATTGTGATAATAACTGAAAGCAGTTTAATGGTGTTGCAGTTAAGTTAAAGTGCCCTAAGTCTAAAAATAATTTTTCTTTTTCAGGTCTGATTTGCATTTTGAGTCTGAAAAGATGCTGCAGGCAAAAAAGCTATTAGAGGTAATACTATGATTTACATATATCACTTAAAGTAAGTTATAACTTTGCTGTTGCTTATTAATGGTGATGAATAATGTTCCTTTTTTAAAAGCTGAAGCTGTGAAAGGTCGTGAAAAGGCCACACTGCTCCCTCAGAGGTAAATGCCTAGCTTCTGGGCAATGGGAGATGCCCCTGAAAAGGACACAGAGAAATTACACACCCATGTTCCTCCTGTTTAAACAGGTTATTTTGGATAATGTGCTGGTCAAGAATGACCAACAGACTTTAATGATATGCAATTACTGAGCAAAGCTCAAAGCCTTTGCTTGAATTTTGGTTAGGGAGTGGTACATAGGTCAAACTAGGCCTGGGTGGGTCACAATGAAATCAAAAGGTAAAATGGCTCTCGTCTGGTAAGCGCTGTTAAATTTAGAGCCTATAATAAACCAGTCATTTACATGACACAAGAAGATGTTCAGTTCCATATGTTAATTTTTAACTAAATAGACAGCCCTTTCCTCTTATTGAATTGTTATATGACTTGCCTTCTCCCAAAGATTTTCTCCGTGGAAGCATAAACAGACTCAGGCATTTTTTGATTTTATTTCAATAATTATTTATGAGTACTTCTATATATCTGATACTGTTCTGAGATGAATACACTATGATACGCAGACGTTAGCAATCCCTTTGGTTACAAGCTTGCAGATTTTCATATTAAATGAGACAATTGCCTTTTTAATACAAGTGAAATGAACTCATATGCAATGGGATCTAATTATGAAGGGTTCTTTTGTAAAGCTCAATCTCATTTTCAATTCTCAAACTTACCTAGTGTTCAAAGGACAAGAAAAACTCCTACTTTACATGTAACCTAGAATTAAGAGGTTGTTTGCAGTGTATTTCCATAAATTAGTTAAATGCTCATACATGTGAGTTCACTAGGAATTTCAATTGGCGTTTTATGCATGAAGTGACCAGGGACAGAGAAACCTCAGAGGTTTAGTTGTTCAGTGCAGCCACACTTAGCTAAATGACGGTATCTAAAAGCAGAACACCAGGGTTTAATGAAAAGAGAGCAAAAATAACACTGAGAATGATGGAGCTCAGAGAGGACTGGAATTAAGACAGAAAACCTAGGCTGGTAGATAGGTCTAGTGAGCTGGCAATTCTGACCCAAATCAGCAACTAGTTGAAGAGTCTTCCTACAACAGGAAAATGGTGGGAAACAAGAAATGCATATAGAAAATGTTTCCCCATTGACCTAGATCTACCTCAGAAGGGAGAATTAGCAAGGTGAAGGAGGAGACAGGACAGTAACTGACTACTGCTAGCAAAGGATGATGAAAATGGCTAGCCCTGACCCAGACAGGTAAGAGCAGGACTGAAAATTATGATTTACACAAGCAGGACACCAACAGACTGAATACATCTCCAACACTGTGTTTGTGTATCAGGTGTTCTGACAAATCACTTCGCACAGGCAAGTGGTGTGTGACTTCAGAAAAGAAATCTGAGAAGGTATTGCTGTACACAACCAAATGCATCTTATTAGTTGCTGGAAACAGAATGCTAAATGAGGTGTAAAACTAGTTTTTGTAGGCACAACCTAGACATCCGAAAACTAATAACAAGTGAGTTATAATTTATGTTGCATGCAATACTCTTGGACTGCAGATGTTAGTGTTAAAGGCGGATTGATTAATTCACTCCTCCAACCATTCAAAAAATACTCCACTCTACTCATTATTTGTATTCTAAGCAAAGGAAGTTAAGTAGGTTACAACCGTGGCAAAAGGGGTATCCACAAGAAGACAAGCCTGTGAGGTGCCTCTCTATGAAATGCAGAGGTAGACCATAAGGGATAAAGGACTCAGCCCTCAGCACTCCAGGTTCAGACTCTTTGTCTTTGGGAAAGCAGAGACTGACCTTTGTCACTCAACCCCCCCCCCAAAAAAAAAAAAAAACTATCATGAAGAAGAGGAATCCCTCTTGCTGATGGGCAGGAAATAGCAAGGCCTGGCCTAGAAATCCTGTCATGAACATCTCACAGGAACAACTGTCCTTCCTCGTATTCTAAATTGTCTTATAGCTCATCACAAACTTCAAACCATCTTTTGAATAGTACATGCCATGCTGTGTCCACTTTCACAAGCCTGAGCTTGGCCAGCTCTGTCTACAAATCCAGTTCTTATGAACTACAGATGCTAAGCAGCCAGACGCCCTTGGTCAGGTGAAGGAGGGAGCCTTAGACCATTTATGTGGAATGATTTATGAGATTGGTATGTGTTACAGTCAACTTTCTAGTTGCTGCGCAAAAAGAACCCAAACAAAAGCGGCTTGTGGAGGAATGGGTTTATTTGGCTTAAGGACTCAAGGGGAGACTCCATCCTGGCAGGGAAAACGATGGCATGAGCAGAGGGTGGACATCACCTCTGCCACAGCACTGCAAACAGCGGCAGGAAGGTGTGCCAAACTCTGGCAAGGGGAAGCTGGCTTATAACCCCCATAAGCCCACCCCCAACAACACAGCTCTAGGGAGGTTCTAATTCCAGAACTGCCATCAGCTTGGGGATTGAGCATTCAGAACACATTGATTTGTTTGTGGGGGACACCTGGATCAAACCATGACAGTATGTTATGTAAAATTTCTGAGGAATGACTCAAAATACATTTTAAAGAATAGGAAAGCAGTGTTAATTCGAAGTACATGCAAGGCAAGAATCTGAATCCCAGCACCTAACACAATAATTGAGCATAAAGAACACTCCCAAACGATCCTTTGTTCTCGATTAACTGAGACTTACAGTAAATCATCACCACCTGGTGTTTGTAAAGTAAAACCCACTCATGAATTATCAGAAATCTTAAAATATTTGGATACTAGTTTCTTTTCTCTCTTGCTCTCCTTCAATAAAAATGACTTTTATTGCTCATTTAAAGTTATACGGGCAGTGTCTTAAAAAATTTGAACTTTTCAAACATAATTAGATTTTCTTTTATTAAAGTCAGACAAAATGAGTGCCTCCTTTATCCCAGTTTTTAAAGTAATACATGCAGTTGCTAGTAGAGGGTCAAGCAGAATCTGTGACTTTTTGTGATGCTTGCATATAAAAGCCATTTGCCCTCAGTGAAGGAAGAAATATTTTTCCTCTGAGGCCCTGGTGAGCCCATTCTCTCTCTCTCTCTCTCTCTCTCTCTCTCTCTCTCTCTCTCTCTCTCTCTCTGTCTTTCTCTTCCTCTGTTTCTTTCCTTCTCTCTCTCTGTGTCTCTCTCATTCCTTACAAATAAATATATATTTATTTAAAAATGAAAAAGAAATGTATTTCCTTCACATGTCAGTCTTTTACATAAACTGGGCCCAGCTAGAGGGAGTCTGACTAGCCCAGTAAGACTGAATTCCGTTTTAAAGAGATTATAAGGAATCAGCAGACAGCTGGGAGGAAGGAATTTGAATTGGAGCCCTAAGGAGCCTTCAGTTCTCCAACTTCTGGCGAAAGGTTATGAGGTGAGGAGTCAAGCTAGATTTAGCCCAAGAGAACAGGAGAGAAAAGCAGAAACTCACTTGCCTAGGGAATGAGCCAGGAGAGAAGTCCTCAAGGGACAAGACAGAAACCAAATGACCAGAGCCAGGGTCAGAGGCGGACTCCCAGGCACATGGCTGACTGGATGTGGAGACGCTGACCTTGGCCTCCATGAGCGCTGGGTCTGGAAGGAGGCTGTTCCTGCATTGGAGTCCCATATGGAACACAGCCACAGTGTGTCAACTCTTCTCATCACCCCTATTCTTTCTGATGTTTTTCTATTACTACCGTGGGTGACATGCACAAGTTTTGTCAGCTACTGCTGTCTTCTAAAGTAAAAAAAAGGGGGGGTTGCTTAAGGTGACCTCAGGTTTCATTTGTACCATATTTCCCCAGCACATTGTCAGATCTTTGCTACAGATTATTATGTAGTGCTCCAAGAAGTTCAAAACTATGCTGTGTGTATGTTGAAACTTTTGTTTGATACAGTCAAATATAATTAAAAGGACTTCTCAGTCATAAATATTATTACTATTTTGCTCCTGGCTTGTAAGTCAGTGGAATTATTAATTGCTGTGTGTTTTGGGAGTAATGAATCCATTTTAGCTTCAGATAAGGGGAGGTGTGAGAAACATCCTAATTCCATGAACTTTAATTAATTATATCAGAAAATTAAACCAAAGAAAATGTAGCCAAGCTTTTTGAGGATAATATCTGGTCAGTAACTACTTGCTCATTAGGCATATCTCCTGTCTTTGGCAATCTGAGAGTTCTGTAAGAATTCCTTTGGTCCTAGATAGAGGAAAAATAAAGAAATACAAAAAACCTTAGAATCAGAAGTGCCCAGTCTTCCTCACATTGGAAACCTGGTCTAAACCATAGACTGAGAATCATTAGCTCCCAGAAGTGGATTTAACAATGGTAAGTGCTTAAAGGGTTCATCTACAGTACTCTGGCAGAAAAATTACCGATACCCCTATCCATCACCTAGAAACAGAAAAACACCTAGAATAATAACTACCTTTGCCTAGCTAATAAACTACACCCTCTGGTTGTGAGAAAACAACACAAAAAAATCAATATATTAAGCAAACTACAACAAAAGCTTTGTTCTCTCATTGAACGGCATCAACCCAAATAGCTAGAGAAGAAGAAACAAGATGGCAGGGACTCTGTCCCCCCAATAGGTGGAGAGACGACAGAGGGGAAGACCGTGTCCTCACCAGAGCAGTGACTGTACAGATACAGGCTCTGTACCTTATCCAGGTGAGTGACATCCTGAGAACAAGAAATCAGTCCTCTCTCTTTATTTCTTATTTTGCTACTGTGGTCATATTTATTTTTAAAACAGTTTTATCTCCATACTTATTCCATTTTCCACTTTTTCTTTTTCCCCTGTCTCCAATCATATTATTTTTAGACAGATTTACGACAGACTGATTAAATCAGACAGAGCAGTTCAATCTGCCATCTATCTGTCTGTCTGTCTGTCTGTCTGTCTGTCTGTCTGTCTATCTATGTATCTATGTATCTATGTATCTATCTATCTATCTATCTATCTCTCTATCATCTATCTATCTATCATCTATCTATAATCTATCTATCTATATCTATCTATCATCTGTCGTCTACCATCTATCACCTATCTATATCTGTCTATTTATCTATATATTTTATTCTGTTCTCATAGCACAGACTGGCCTACATTGCTTCAGGTCTCGCTGCCTCAGCCTTCAAGCCTTCTTTAGATTGTGCGTTTTCACGTCTTTTCCCTTCTTTAGCCAGAGCTGACAGTCTCTTCTTCCCCACTTCCAGCAGAATGATCCATTAATAGCTATTTACATCCTTCTTGGGCTTTTCTAGTTTGTAGATTCATACTTTTCCACATCCCTCCTGCAAAACAGACCACAGCAACAGTCCCATTCTTCTGTATTAAGTTTCTATTCCTTTGGTTGCTTGTTTCTATGATCAAATACATAATTAGAAGCAACTGAAATTAAAGGAATATTTGTTTCAGCTCAGAACTTGAGGGAATGGTCCTCCATATCATCGAAAGCATAAAATGGTTCGAACATATGGTTGAGACACCTCCCATTTCTATGGCCTAGGAAGCAGAGCGTCAATAGGAAGTGGGGCCAGGCTCTAAAACCCCAAGGCCAACCCCCAATGACTCACTTCTTCCAGCAAAGCTCTAGCTCCTCAACTAAGGTTTCACAATTCCTGAAAACAGGACTAGAGGAAGAACAGGGTCCTCTGTCTAAGAGAATTGCTGGTTTCTTTTTCAGGTGAGTGTACCTGAGATCATATGTGTTCAGAGGCACATGTGAGTGCAGATGTGTATGCAGGGTGTTTATGTGCACTGGAGAAGAGGATAACTTTGAATGTTATGGGCAGGAATTCTATCCACATTTAAAAACATTATTGGGAACTTTAATACGTTAGCATATTGCAAAGTTGGTCACTTCCCATTAAGTTATCCTCTTACATCCCCTGGGCCCATTCCTTTGAGGGCCCTCCTGTGGGGGGAGTCATTTCCTGTGAGGGGGACAATGACTCAAGGTATACCTTTCTACCGTGTGGCTCTTACATTCTTTCTGCCCTCTTTTCTACAGTGTTACCTGAGCCTTGGAAGTTATGATAGAAGAGAACTGAACTGTAAACGTTTAACACACCCTTCACCCTTTTCGAGATAACAACTTTCATTTACCTAGATCTCACAAACTAGAAAGCTTAGCTGGCCAGTGATCCTCGAGGATCCTCTGGCCTCTGCCTCTGTCTCAAGCACCACACCAGCAGTTTTATGTGGCTATTGGGGACCAAACTCAGGTCTTCATTAGTATAAAAATCAGAAATTTTTAGTGTATTTTCAAACTTCATTGGAAGATCAACCTTCTAAAGGCTTTGCTAAAAATGCAAATTTGATTAAGAAAGTGTGAAGTACGGCCTGAAAAATCTACATTTTTGAAAGTTCTCAGCTGATACTTATGTGACTGGCACAAGAACAAAACTTTGAAGAAAGGATTGAATCACCGCTCTTGTTCCAGACTTCTGGATTTTACTTTTGGAATTAAATCAGTGGTGAGGGAAGGACAGATGAGCTGTTCTATAACCAAGGTGTACCTGTTCCAGTGTTCATTTCTGGTTGTGATTATTTTAACTGAGTCAAAGCCTAAACTGTCATCCCTCAGCAAAGAACATGTTAGTAAAGGATAACACATGTTTAATCAAAGAGAAACTAAACTGTGTTATGTTCTCTTGCCAAATCTTCCTCTTTAAAACATGCACTTTTCTGTTTGATTTTGAATAAGCAGACGTAAACACTACTATAATTTTCATGGAATAAGCTGGTAAGTGAAATATAAGTGTGTGTTATACCTATGGTCCATCTCCCTGAATGAATAATAAATGAGTTGTCACTAGTCTTTGCCTTTTACTATAAAATAAGATCCTTTTAATTCTAGTTTTGTAGACAAGGAAAATGAAATACTGAAAACTAAAATGACTTAATTAAAATTACATACCAATAGCACAGGATGTGGCCAAAAGTTACATCCCAGCTCTCTGGTGCTAAAAGTTTCTTAGTGGAAAAGAAGCAGGAAGCTCTCTAAAGACTGTAATTTAATTATTCTTAACAATCACATCTCTTTCAAACCAACTTTACAATTCAGTTATCCTGCTGGAATTTATTATTTTCATCTAATTATTAGCTGGTATGGTTCTTAAACAACATGTGTTAACAAATAATCAAGGTGGCATTTCAGGAATACATAAAATAAATTCATATTTGTTAGATGAGAAAGGATGGGGACAGAAAAATGCTAGTGGATCAAAAAGCTCCATAATTAGAGGTTAAAAACAAATTTGTTTGCCTTCTACCAGTCAAGTTGAGAAGGAAACATTTCTTTAACCCAGCTGAACATCAGTTCCTATTTCTAGAAGGGGACATTTCCCCATATGTACCTGAACACCAGCCCCGATCTCCAGAAGGTCATTCCCAATGACTGCTTTTGGGAGAACATGCATTCAAGTCACTGGCAGAACATGCCGTATATGTCAAATCTCAGGAGATACTTCTGATATGGATATGCAATTCAAAAATAATTGTAACTTCCCAGCTGTTTTACTATTTCCACAGGAGTTTTTGGTGGTATTTTGATGCAGGGTCTTACTCTAGCTGATCTGGAACTCACTCTGTAGCCCAGGATAGCCTTGAAGTCATGGTACTCTTCCTATCTCAGCCTCCTGAGTGACTGCAAGAATGAGCAACCATGCCAGATTTCCAAAACTTTCCATCAAAACAATCTTTAAAAATATTTCATTTATCTGAGAGAATTTGAATATGGGCACACCAGGTCTCTTGCCACTACTAACAAACTCCAGACACATGTGCCACTATGCGAATCTGGGTACTGGGGAATGGAACCCAAGTCATAAGAATTTGCAAGCCAGCCCCTTAACTGCCTAGTCGTCTCCCCAGTGCTCAATTTCAGTTTTAATACACGTGCACATCCCTTAATGGCAAGGATCCACTCCAAGAAATGCAGCTTTCCGCAATTTCTTCAACACTGTATGTCCCTTCACAAACTAAGATGGCTATGATGTTCCCAGGCAAGATAGTCTTATGAGTTGTATCTGCGTATAAGTAGCTTGTAAATGTGGCCTATTAACCAAAGCTGCTCATGACTAATTGATCCAAGAGGAAGCACTCACACAGCCTGCAACATTGGAGTTACTCTCTTTTAGTGAAGACTTAGTGCTTTGGGAACTACACATAGTCATGTGGTCTGTGAAAATGGAACTCGGTGAACTCAAAATTCAATAGCACATATAAGGTGAAAATACATGGAGTTGTAGTCAGCTTCCTGTTGCTGCGTGTAAAAGAACCCAACCAGAGGCAGCTTGTAGAAGGAATGGGTTTATTTTGGCTTACAGACTCAAGGGGAAGAAGCTCCATGATGGCAAGGAAAATGACAGCATGAGCAGAGGGTGGACATCACCTCCACCACAGCAGGCAAACAGCAGCAGGTAGGTGTGCCAAACACTGGCAAAGGGAAGCTGGCTACAACCCCCATAAGTCCACCCCAACAACACACCTCTAACAAAAGGTACCAATTCCAAAACTCCCATCACCTGGTGGGGAGCAAGCATTCAGAAAACAAACTTATGGGGAACACCTAAGTCAAACCACCACACAAGATAATTAAGATGAAAATTGCACAAATTAGAAAAGTAATGTCGATGGTGTTTTGTTTGGTTTTAAACAGTTTTGCTTGATTATTTGGAGACTATAAAATTCATTCAATGAGTTTTAGTTTTCTGAATTTCTACTGTTGTGCAACTATCATAAGCTGATTTCAGAACACTTCAATCACTCCACAATGTTCCCTTGGGTCCAATAGTAGCCAATTCATGTTCCAGTCACTATTTTTCCCACTTGCAGGTTTGCCTTTATAGATTCTGGTGGAAATGGAGCTAATTGGAAGTCTTTTGTTTTTTTGGTTTGTAACACAACACAGTGTTTCTGCAGTTCATGTACACTGTGGACACAGGGTAGTTTGTGTCCTTTTATTTCAGCATTCCGCTTTATAACTAAACCTCTTGCTCACTTGCTTGTGGATAGGCATGTGGGTTGTTTCCATACCTTGGCTACCATTAACACTGTTTTAATGAATAATCACATAAATGTTTTTAGGAGGACATAGGTTTCCATTTCTATTGGCAACACCTAGGAATGGCGTTTCTGGACTATATAGAACATATATGTGCAATGTTTTATAAGAATTCCCAAATTGTTCTTACAATTAGAGCTGGGATATAATAAAATTTATAATGGTTCAGTTTCTTTATTCGTGCAGATATTTGTAACAGTTTATCTTTGTATTACAACCCATGGAGGTTAATTTTAGTTATCAACTTGACTGTATCAAGGGATGTCCAGATAGTAGATAATGCACAATTTCTGGGTATGAAGAAAGGGTATTTCTAGAAAAGAGAAAAGCCTTTGAATCCATGGATTAAGTATAGAATCGTGCCTTTACCAATGCATGCAGGAATCACCCAATCCATGAGGGCCCAGAAGACACAAGAGGGCAAATCTCTTTCTGAAACTTAGACTTTCTTCTTTTCCTGATCTTTGGCATAAGGCCTCCAGGTTACCGGGTCTTCTCTGGGATTTACATCATCTACCCCCTTGATTTTTAGGACTTCAAATGCAGACTCAGAGTTACAACACCAGCTTTCTTGGTTCTTCAGTTTGAAGATAGCAGATCACAGGACATGTCAGCTTCCATAATCTTGTGAGCCAATAGAAAAACTAACTGTTGGTCCTTTTTTCTGAAGAATACTAACACTGCCATTAGTCGACAACGAGGCTATTTTAAAGAGTCTTCAGTTGGGCTAGAAGTAGAATCAAAACACAATCTAGCACTCCCCTCAATCTACCTTTTCTGAGTGGCTTTAAAGAATAAAAAATTTTAGAATGTAAGGACTTCAGCTTTTCTAGTCTCTTTAATGTCATATTTTTTCAACTTGAGCAGCAAATTAAACAAATAGTTGGTAAAGAGCAGCTTGCTAAGCAGCCAAAATCAGGATCCTTCACTACAAAGGGATCTTTCTATGACTCTTACTCTAAATATTAAGAATAAAAGTAGGGCCCTCATGCCAGTCAATTTATATCCAGCCTCTTTACAAATAGATCATTTTTGTAGCTCTGAAAGAAACCTTTGGATCCCCAATAAGCCTATTAGGCAGTGGTATTGTCACCCTTTAAGTGCTTAATTCAGCTTATCTATGGGTTTCATTCCATTGCCATGGCTAAGAAATGATCACACACTTATGTTTAAAATTTCCCCAAAAGTAGGGAAAAAAAGTGTGTGTGTGTGTGTGTGTGTGTGTGTGTGTGTGTGTGTGTGTGTGAGAGAGAGAGAGAGAGAGAGAGAGAGAGAGAGAGAGAGAGAGAGAGAGAGAGACTGATTGCCTCTCTTGGAAAGGATTTGGTTGACAGATGCTAATTTTTACTGGGGACATTATAAAGCATGTTTGGTCACACAATTGCCTTAGATCTGTCAGGGAAATAGCCCAAAGTGAATTCCAGCAAGCCATATTTAGATTAACAATAGTGTAACTTTCACTGATACCTGCTCTGTTCTTACTGCCTATAGGATTTTTTTTTTTTCAAACTTAGATAATGAACTAGCCTCATCTTCCATTCTGGATTGCTGCAGGTCTGACAATCACCAAGACTCAGCCTTCCTGTATTGATCTGCCTTTGGCATTTCTCTTCATGGAGGCTGCATGGTGTTAATGGGCAAGAAGGGGAGACTATAACCCATGCTAAGCAGAGACACCCTGAAGCTGCCAGAAAAAGGCCAACTAGTGCTGAGATCTTCACTGAGGGCATCACTGGGGTCTGGCCCTTGCACAAATGACCAGACATTGGGAAGATTCATTTTACTTCAAGTGTTATTTATGGTTAAGCCATACAAAAGTGGTATTAAATCATAGTGGTAATGCACTATATCACCATGTTAAATATTTCAAGGGAGCAGAATGTCCGATTTCCTTGTACTGATAATTAAATACTCATCAAAAGTTTGCATTGTAAATACAGAAATAAAGGACAGTTTTAGGTTAAAGCCTGTCTCTCAAGGCTGCCAGACAAGTGTTCATATAGAATCTGTAGAGCAGCATAGTTCTCTCTTATGAACTTGATTACCCAGGTGTCTCAGCTGCTTCTCAACATCTTGGCTAGTTTGGGATCACACTGCTAATATGCATTTCTCCTGTTTTGAATACCGTTTTTGCATGTGTCCCCCGGAGGCTCATATGTTGAAATCTCATCCCCACAGTAAGGTATCAGGAAAGTATAAATTTAATTCAACCAACTATAGAGTTTACAAGTGGTGCCTTTGGGCGATGATGAGGGTTTGATATGGATATGGTAGAACCCCATGACTAAGCCTTGGTGGCTTTGTAAAAGGAGAGAGGCTGAAAGGACACATGGGGACTCCTTTCCTTTGCCACGGATGCCCTGTGCCACCACAGTACTCAGCATGTGCAAAGGCCATCACCAGATATGTCCCTTTAAATGTCCAAACAAGTGTTTGTTTGTTCCAGTTACTCAAACTCTGACATTTCATCGCAGTGATGTAAAATGGATGAATGTAGACGCCTTTCTTCATGAATTAATCACTAGTGAAGCTGCTTGCTGACATTGATAAAGTAGCTGGTTTCTGGGGCTACGATGTGTTTAAACACTTCCCTATCGAAACTTCAAGTCTCAGTCATCTTCCATGTTCCTAAACTGTGCATACAAGCTTAGTGTTGAAGTCTAACCTCCTTAGAGAGCATAGAGAAGTGGTCATGACGACAGGCTTCGTAGCCAGCTTCCTGGAGGCAGTACACATTGGTTTGTGCTGTATCAGCCCAACTTGTGCTTTCTTCCCGGATTCTGATGTCCTGCTCTCTTTATATTATAAAGACCCTTTGGACTGCATCAGGCTACCCAAATCATTCCGGATAATCTTTCCATCTCAAAATTTTCAGCTTAACCCATCTTGGAAGGATCTTAGGCCACATAATATAATGTATTCTCAGGCTTTGGCAATTAGACATGAATCTCTTTGGAGGGGAGTATTATTTTTCCTATCACAACAAGAAAAACATTGATGACTTCCTCAGGTGGCTTGAACCAGTGGTACTCAAAGACAGACCGTTCTCTTGCCTTTAAGGACTATTTGGAGACATTTTTTGGCTGGCATAATGGGAGGGTGAAGACTGCCATTCAGCATGTAGTTACAGGGCAGGCATCCTGCTAAACACCTTATAATGTCAGAAAAACCACTGCAATGACTTATCCACTCCAAGATGTCAACCGTGATGAGGCTGGATTTAAAACACAATTCCCTTGAAATATTCTGAGTTAAGATGGTCAAAGGGTAACTAAAGCCAATTTTGAGATTTAGATTTATATAAAGAAATCTGTCTGCAGAATCACACATAAGCGCTGTAACTCCAAGTTTTTGATAAACTTAAATGGCAAGTAAATAATGAGTAAATTATGTTTCAGCAATTTTCAGACCTTCCTTAAGTTGTTAGTTGTCAAGTAGTGTTTGTTTCTTTTGGTCTCATCAACTGGATGCAGTTCATATATCAAAAAGTTAATGTTAAGTAAGTATTGTAAACATCACTTAAGCTATCTATAAAATTGCAAATGCTTGGATTTCAAATATATGCTACCCAACAGAGAATCCACAGCCTTCTGCAACATTCTGGCTTTTCTTCTGTATAGTGTGACTTCTAATCCGTGAAGTACATTTGCCAAGACGATCCCTTCCACGGGGAGAAAGATCTAACACGGAATAAGCTTTCACTTAAATTGAGCATCTTTGCTACTTGTCTCGTTCTCAAGAAGGCCTGTGCTAAGGTTTGAAACCCAGGTTTTAAAGAGACTATAGAAGTGATACTAGAAATTCTCTCTGGTGGATTTCTTCCCGTCTTTCTTCTTTTCCATCGAGTCTGCTCTTACTTATTGCTTGCCTCAGCCTATGAACTCCTCTAGTTTTTTGTGATTTGTAACAACTTCTGAAATAAATTGCTGTGCTTTCTTTGGCAAAAGAGACTTTTTGGATTTTTGAGGCAGGGTCTTGCTCTAGCCTAGGCTGACCTGGACTTCACTATGTAGCTTCAGGGAGGCCTTGAACTCACCGCAATCCTCTTACCTCTGCTTCCTGAGTGCTAGGATTAAAGATGTGTGCCACCACAACCGGCAAAACCATATTCTTAAACATCAAATCACATGTAGGGTTTCAGACACCAAATGTCACTCCATAAGGTATTACTACTACTAGAGCCTGCCAGAGCCCCGAGGCAAAATCATCTGTGGAAGTTTATTTAAAAATGCCTATATCTATTCAAAGATTCAAATTTCTTTAAAAGAAAAATTCAAATAAATTGAGTGAGAGAAGAGAATAGAGATATCAAGTGTGCTATCCAGAGAGAAACTAACCACTATAGATTGGGACATAGTGGAAGTTTTTCGAAATAGGAAAACCATGAGCATATAAACAAGACAACAGGTAGAGCGAGAAATAGGAATGAGAGGGTCTGGGAAAGGCATACATGGTAACTTTGGCAACCTGTGCTCATGCGAACTTTCACTGTGACTGTGGGCATCTCTCAGCCAAGGTATCTGTCTACTCATTTCCCTGGAGAATGAAGATGTCTTGTTTCTGAGAAAGTTCTCAGATGGGAAAGAATCTGCTGTAAAACTGAGTAGGAAATAGCCATGATCCAAAGTATAACCAGGTTTTCCTTAAGCTCCCTGAGTCATCCATCATATCTGAGGGTCAATGACCATCACACGTGAGATACAAGGCAAAATACCCAGCAAAAAAGCAATGCAGATAATCAACGATTACATACTAGAACTCCAAGATAATCCCCTATCATTGGCTTCTAAGGTTTAGAGAACAGAGGGGTGTATTGATAAGACTATCCTATTACTAAGGTTAAAGGGTATCTATTGTGTTCCTCTCAGGCTGCTGTACCCAGCCACACATTTTTTTATCCTTGAAGTAAGTACAAGTGTTTTTATTCTTTCCACCACTTTCTAAGTCATGTGTCTTAAATGGCTGTACAATGTTTTTGCTTTTTTCTCTGACTTATGTTCTTTTTATCCCGGTTATTGGTGTTCTATTTAATTCAACCTTTGTCCATTTTTTTTTTATTTTGGGAACACAAATGTTCCCAAATGCTCCCACTACTACCCACAGACTGAGAGGTCCTAAATCCAAACTCCACACTCCAACTTCTTGTGTGTTCACATGTTCATGTGTGTGCCTGGTGCACGTGGAGGACAGAGCACAATCTTGGCTGTTGTTACTCAAGCACACTCCAATTTTTTTTGAAACAAGGCCTGTCATTGGTCTTAAACTCACCAAATATGCTAGTCATCTGGATGGTTAGTGAGCCTGGTGTGCTGCTACGCTTGTTTTTTCTTTCTTTTTTTTTCCCTAACATGGGTTCTGGGGATTGAACGCAGGTCCTCATGCTTGACCAGCAGGCACTGCACTGAATGAGCTACCTCCTCATCCCAAATCCAGCCTTTTGTGTCCCGTTTCAGCATCACTACTGTTTGTCTTTACCTGGATGTTGTGCTTAGCTTAGGAATAACAACCCCAATTTATCTCCTAGCTTCTGTATTTCTGTGAGTGCTGACACCATTTTTCTCAGTCCTTTGGATTTTAAACCCTGACATCATTTTCAACTTACTCATATCACTCACTTTACCTAGCAAGTCATTCTACTGAGTCAATCAGTTCTCCCTTCCTGTTGTCTTAAGAGAGCTCTATTCTACCATGGGCTACACTACTCATCCCATCCCTGCCCTACACACCAGCTCCCACTTCCTCTCCCTCCCACACCATTCCTTCTCACTCAACCTGTCCAGTCTCGTAATAACTTCCAACCTTTGTCTGATCTCTCCTCTGTAAAGAGAAATCCATTTCTTTATCATTATATCACGACTATCTATGGCTCTGTTAAATCTGCCTCTATTAAATCAGGCATTCTTTTTTTTCTCGGTAACTTGATTCTTTATTTCCCCTAGTGCTATGGCTCAAAGCCAGAGCCTCATACATGCCACACATCTATTCTATCAGTACGTGGTATCTTCAGTCTCATATAATTCATTACTTTTGTTCTTCTTGTTTAAATGCTCTTCTATGTCTCCATTTCCAAATCTTAGACCACTTCCAGGAACTTCTTACATGACTACAGGTCACTCTTAATTCATAATCTCTAATTATTTCTGCTTAATGATTCACTCACCACTCATGTGTTCATTTCTTTCTCCAAATGCATGGCAAGTTTCATGCAATACAGTGCTTTATAACCTTAAAACAGTGAATCTTGTTTTTAGATGCTCAAGTTCGTCTACTATTTTAATATATTTTGACTTTCCTTATTATTCTATGCACAAAATGAGTGATCTCTAATGAATATGAGTATAAATTTAAAAATGTAGACCTATGCATTTGATTTTAATGCTATACATTAACTGTGAAAATATTGAATGTGGAAAGTTTCTTACCTGACTTTATGCAGTCTGATGACTTGCAAACACCATCTAGAAAGAAAGAAATGTATAAATATTTAAAATGCATATCTTCTAATTTGACTTACCTTTCATTGTTCTAAAAACTCTAATTAGATAAGCAATTACTGAAAGTAAGAACTGACCACTACATATTCCACATCATTGTTAAAAGTTAAACAAATTATATAAAGGAATATAATTGGTAACACCTATATTTAAAATTTGATGTTATTATCACATTCACTAAATAAACCCTAGGAATATTAAATTGAAGTAGCTAGAGGTATCATTTATCATTCATTAATCACTTTTCCCCATTAAAGAGTCAATCTTTACTAATGCCCATTGTAAAACCTTCCAAGACTTAAATTAGACCTTTTAAACTCCTGTGAAGTCTTTCAGGATTTCAATGACACAATACAATTTGATTAATGGCAGTTACTTAACTTGGCCATGCAATTGTGAATATTTTTAACAAAGAAATTTATACCTGAGAATGAATTCACTGAATATATTTCATAATTGATAATTTATATCAAACAGACAAGATACTAGACTAAATTCAAACTTTATTGTTTTAACATTCTGATGTTCCAATGTATAAAGAAATTTCTGTATCACCTAAGTATCTTTACCATTAGTGCATTTGTCCAGTGGATGTTGAAAACCCAAGATGAAGCTTCATCCTCTTTTGCATGGATGATGACACAGATGTTAGTAAAACTCACCATCATAGGTCGCATAGAGAGCAATCATTGTCACAGCTATGATAGTTAGGAGCAAGACAAGGACGGAGAGGCTGATCTCCAGGGGGGTCCATCGCTGTTTCTTCTTTGGCTTTGGAGTGTTGATATCAGTTATATCCATCTGACTTTCTGATCTTCCCATCACCTAAAATCTGTATAATTTATATAAATATAAACCATAAGTAGATAAAAAGAAAGGATATATCTAATACTTAAATGCTTATAATAGCTGAATAAGTAGGAAAGGTCAACTTATATTAAATTTTTAAAAAGTTTTCATTAAGAGTTAAAATTTTAAAAGTAAAGAATAGCCATCCACATGAATTTGATAGGTCTCAGGCCAATCTTTTTGCAGAGAGAGAGAGAGAGAGAGAGAGAGAGAGAGAGAGAGAGAGAGAGAGAGAGAGAAGAAAGGGGAAATGGAAGGGAGAAAAAGAGTGATGGAATGGGAGAGAGGTTACCAAAGATCTAAAAACAGTTTAATAGAACAGAGACTTGGTTGAATACTCAGTCATGTAGTATTACTTCAGGTATTTGTAAGCAAACAACTGCTGTGCTATCATTTTAAAGTTCTAAACTCACCCTTCTGAACTTCAGACTAATATCAAAGGTTAACTTCATATCTTGCACCAGTTGCTTCTATATAAACTTAAAAATCAATGACTAATATCTTGAGGTTTTAACTAAGCAGTAAGTTGAAATACTAATAACGATACAAACCAAAAAGAACAAACACTTGGGGTAGTTTCTTTTACTTGTAAAAACAACTTGTATTTTTATAGTTCAAAATTACTACTCTGCTGATGTAGTTGTCTATGAACTGGTTAGATGACATTCTGAAAATGGTCACAAACTGGACCAAAATCAGTGGCTTATACCTAAAGATGAAAGATGATAACCATATCAATGTTCATTTGTGTGACTGAGGAGAAAAATACATGATTAAATTCATCCTCCCATGTAGTTCTGGGTTTCAAGCCTTAAACACATATTTAACTTTCTAATAAGTTGATAACATTAATACTTCTACTAATGTTTATGGAGTTCTTGACATGTGCCAGGAGCAATTTCTCATGCCTTATACATACAATTTTACCTTTTTATTTCAATTCTACACTCTAGGAAACTGAAACACAGAAAAAGTCAAGTATCTTGCTCAAGCCAAAACAGCTTGTCAATAGAAACACATTTTCTCATTGCTTCAAATACAACTGTGTAGTTATGAAGTAAAAGCTATTTTAGATCTTATTACAGAAATGTATGGTGGAACATCAAGAGGATACAGGTCTAATAATTAAATTTCATTGTCTCTTTTAGAAGCCTTTTAAGAATCACTTACCAAAACTTAGAACAACTTTAACTTTTCTGCAACACTTAAGAGCATTTTAAAGCAATAGATTAGATGTGTGGCTCCATACAAATTAATTGCAGAATTCAGTTCCTAGATGAAGCAATTGTTCAGAAAGTCTCAGCATTAAATATGTTGGCTGAATGCATGCAAATCCCCATGGATGCATTCTGTGCAAACAGGCGCCACACGAAGCAGTGCCTCTACATCTGAAGTAGAGTTGTGGATATTCAGCAGACAATTAGACATTTATTTTCCCTAGTGAGTCGTTAATAAGTAAACCACACCTGGACTTTAAGGTGCTGGCTGCAGTCTTGAGTGTGCTGTCCTCTTGATTGCATAAGCCTATAAGCAAGGACACACTATCAACCAGAAATAGTGTATTGGGTAATGAAAACCATGTCTGCTCAATAAAAGTGGAATGTAATGTACCTGGATGTTGAAATGTCTTACTTAATGGTTATGTAAATAGCATTATAGTCTCATATCTTCTGGGGTGAAGATATGGAACTGCATGGATTATATCCTTATTGTAACAGGGGTAATTGAGCAAAAAAAAAGGAATAGATTTAATACTTAGATTCCTTACAAAGAATAAACACAACAATTTTGCCAGTCCCCGTGAACTAATGAACATCTGAATATTAATCATATCTGCTTGAGTATTCCCTTTAAAAATTTCTCCCCTGCTCTTATGTTTTACTGATATAAAAACTCTGTCAGTCAGTGAGTCTGTAATGTAAACTTCAAGCAGAGGCATCAGGACATCCGTCTGGAACACTCTGACTTTGCTAAGGCTCCTGCTGCAAGAAAGCCAGTGGGCAGGTGTTTCTTTCTCCCTTCTGAGTTACTGTCGCTCCTTTATCCTTGAGAAGGTGCAAAGGCAGGTGTGTTCCTAATAGCTGGGCACCTGGGGTTGCAGAAATAGTTTCAGAGAAACCAAGGCAGTGGCTTAAGCTATTTCATTCTTTTTAATTTTTTTTTATTTTCCATAATGAGTTACATTTAATGGGCAAACAATGAGTTGTTATCCTCATTTCCCCAATGCCACTCTTCCCCATCCCCAAAGGAGTATCCTCTTTGAATTATCTGGCCCTTCTTATAAATGCCTTCAAATTCTTCAAAGATGTCTCTTTGCCCCTTAAGTAGCACATTTCAACACTATGGAGCAAAAGCAGAAATGCGGCAGGTTTAACCTCCTACTTTCCAGTTAATTCTAATTCACTCATTCTCTTCTCTTAAGAAAATACGGGCCAGCATGCTGAAACTCAGGATGGAACACATCACTAACTTCAGTTTCCTGACTACCCAAGTTAACCATACCCAATCACCTTTAAGAGAGAGGGTGGTGGGTAACTAACAAGGCAACAAAAACATCCTGTAAAAATGGACACTGTAGTCTTATATAAAGTAGGCTCTGTTCTTAAAATACTTCATTTCAACTGGAAACAGAAGCTAATACTAATAAACAGTAAGGGAATCAAGAAGCAAGAGTTGTAACCACCCTGCAAAGTCCAATTAGCAATGCCACTGAGAGGATAAGTTTTATCTGAGTAGCAGCTGGATTTCAGAGCAAGGCGAGACATAAACATCACTTATATCAAACTGTCAAATCCCAAAGCCTGGAAGATAACTGATTGGTTGAACAAAGATGGGAGACTAAGCACTCTTCATCTGCCCAGCACATGACAGTGTTAACTTCTAAGTCTCTAAAGCTGTGCTATGCAATTACAGTTTGCATGAGTGGAAACTGAGGCAGAAGGAGGCATAGGCTCGATATTTAGCTTGTAGAAGCTGAGCAGAGAAGTCCTCGTTACCCTGGACCTTGGGAGACGTTTCCTGTGCCAAAGTCGGAGTCTTGGACACAAAGTTCGAACCACAGCTCCCATGTGCAGAGCAGCTTTCCCGGAGTCCAAAGCACAAGCCAGCACTGGTCCAGATGGAACGGGATGGGGGAGCGGGGCTGAAGCTGATGCTACCAGCCGGGGACCCGTTTCCAGTTTAGGAAAACCCAGGGCAGACGCACATGCAGAAGGAACAGGCTTCGTCGAGAAGCCCAGGGGAGATCCGGTTGCGATTACCCTGATTTTTTTTTAATATATATTTATTGTCCATAATGAGTTACATTATTTAGTGGGCAAACCATGCGTTGTTATCCCCAATTCCCCAATTCCCCCCCTTTCAAACCCCGATCAGTTGGATATCCTCCCCCGTGGGCTGTCTGGATCAGTCCTTGTGGCAGGGGATCCTGGAGAGCCTAGTCCTCAGCCCGGTCTTCCTGGCCCAAGTGTGTTGGAAAACAAATAGAGGAAAAAGAGTCTAAAAGCACAAAACTTCCAACGAAGAAGAACCCCCCCCTCGCGCCAAGCAACCCCAGGGTTGACTGAGACTTAAGCCAGGGTTATGTAATGGGAACCGAGGTTCCGAGCGAGATGAAGAGACCCCAAGGTCAAGAGCACGAGGAGCCGGGAAAGTGAGTTGCGCGAGGAGGGGATCCGCAAGCGCTAAGATGCAAATACCTCGCCCTGGGAAGAGCAGCGTCGGCACGGCGGCCCCCAAGTCAGCCCGGGCGCAAGCGGGCAGCGCGGTTCCCGGCCGGCCCACGCGACTCCCCGCGAGGCGGCTGCGGGACCGCGGACGCGAACCTGGGACGACCCGGCCCCCGCGCGGGGCCCGCCCCCAGGCCGCCGGGGCCTCGGCCCGGCCCGCCCTCCGGGCCCCGCGGCGCCTCGGCCGGACACGCCTCCCGCGCCCCGGCTCCCCGAGAAGTTGCGGGCGGCGCGCGGGGCCCGGCGGGGCCCGGGCTGAGCGCGCCCGCGAGCCGGCGTCCCCGGGACCCGCGCCCGAGACTCACCGTGGCCGCGGCTCGGCGCTCGGCGGATCCCGCGCTCGGCTCCCCGCCCGCCGCCGCCGCCGCAGGACCGGCCGCGGGAGCAGCTCCCGGGGGACCCGGAGGTGGGCGCGGGAGGAGGGGCGCCGAGAGGCCCCCAGTCCGCCCCCCGCCTCGCCTCCCCGAGAGCTGGGCGGACATTCTTGGAATCGCTTGGCTGGGGGGCTTTGGAGACGCGGAACACCTTCGGGGTCTGGGGAGCCGCCG